>JAJOZX010006473.1:0-190000 GCA_023014485.1 Bathynomus jamesi | reverse complement strand
TCTTGCTCTCCGTATCGATGAATAGCTAACACTGTATTCTTCAGGGTTTTGCCCAAGAGCATTGATTGTTGGGATCAAGATTTCCGAAGCAGCTCTATCACTTACTTTTGCAGCATCAAGAGATACAAGCATTGAAGAATCCATAAGCTTTGCACTCTTAGACTTTGATCTACTTTGTCTCGAAGTTGATGGCTGCTGAGGGTCAGCAACAAATTCTTCTTCTGATTTTGAACTATCTTCATTCAAACTTGAAGGACTTGAACTTGAGAGCACTGCTGCTTCGAAAACGGCTGTTTCCCTCTTTCTTTTCTTTTCAAGCAATGTTTCCTTTTCTCTAGCAATCTCTTCCATTTGTGAAAAAACTTTATCCCTCCAGACATTTTGCCTTTTCTTCCTTTGTCGTTGCAGCATCAAAAACTCACGATCTTCATCTATCTTTATCATGTCAAGAGCACTTGCATGTGCAATGTCAAACAGATCTTGCAAGTCATTTTGCCAGCTCTCTTGTTTTTGAAGTAGTGCAGGTGATTGCTTCTTCTTATTATTTCTGTTCTTCTTTAGTTTCTCCCACTCGTTGAAAAGTTTCTTTACTCTCTCCACGACATGACATTTCAACACTGTTGGGATGCGTGCCTTTTCCCACACATCCATAACATCTCTAGCAGTCAACAAAGCCGCTGTTTTCACCTGTTGCTTTTTATTGATCTTGTAGTTCATAAACAATGCTAATGTTTCCCTTTTAGATGGAAGCTGGGTTTCTTTGAAGGACTCTATAGGATGTCCTATGAGCCAAATAACTGTTTTGTGACGCGTATGCCGCTCCATGAGTGCAACTCAGCAACTGCTATACAACCACTCTCAGCGAAGGCAGCAAAGATACTGAGTCAGTGACGCCGCACTTACACTGACGCGGCCGCCACAGTGACGTCACAGCAAAGAAATGATTCTAGAATGTTCGGCCACGGCGTCTATAGCAATGAAAGGGATGAGAAGGTTTACGGAAAGAGGTTCAGAGTCTGTTATGACTGCTATATGTTGCTGACTACCATTTTTGATGAAATCTGCAAAATAAATAAATGTACAATAAATACAAACTGAAAAATAACAATATACAAAATGTTCAATGGATGGTAGCAACTCTAAAAGTCTTCAATTGTGCTGAAATTTTGCATGTTCAGTTTTTACACTAAATTAAATAAAATTAGAGGGTGTCTTCAAGTTTTTGAAATGATAAGTTATTTTGCATCACCCTAATATATATTATATATATATATATACAGTGCCCGCGAAAAGTATCCGATCACCCTTAAAATTTGTATTTTTTACATAAAAAACAATGTTTAAATGTATACTAACCTTATATTAGTATTTTGTCATCTGTCCTTTGGTTTGGATGACTTGTTCTAGACGTTTTGGCATGGATTTAATCAAGTTTTGACAAACTTCCACTGATATTTCCTTGCACCATACCTTTTTGATGGCCTCTTGTAATTTTTCGACTGAGCCAGTGTCGTGGCATTCAACCTTATTTTTTATTATTAGCCACAGATTTTCTATCGGATTGAGATCTGGACTATTACCAGGCCAATCCAAAATATCAAATTTATTGTCAGTAATCCATTTTGTCACTATTTTGGCCCTGTGACATGGTGCACCATCATGCATGTATGTTTTTGTCCTTTGGATTGCCATTGCCATTGGAAGTTTATCCTGTAGCATTGCTAAATACCGTGCACCATTCATAGTTGTGTTCTTCGGAAGAAAATATAAGTTTCCACGCCCATAGTAACCGAAACAACCCCAAACCATCACACTTGGAGGGTGTTTCATTGTCTTTAGGGTGTATTTAGGGTCCATCCTATTTGAGCCAATAGGCCGGTGAACCTTTTTTGGACAACTTCTGAATGTCAAAAATGTCGACTCATCGCTAAATAAAACCTTCTTCCAGTCATCAACAGTCCAATGAATGTATTTTTTACAAAATGCGACACGTTTTTTACGCATTTTTTCATTAATGAACGGTTTCTTAGCAGCATGGCGAGATGGTAATCCGAGTTCTTTTTGGAGCCGCTCCTAGATAGTTCGTTCAGAAACACCAGATAACAAATTATTCATATTAAATTTTATTTCTTTCGCAGTTATTGTTGGGTTTTTCAATACTAAACGTTTCATAAGTTTGTCTATTCGCGAATTTGTTTTTCTCGGTCTGCCAGATCGTTTTTTAGGGACTGGCGTGGTTAGGCCACCATTGTTCTCAGCCCGTGAAACCCATAAATTAACGGTACTTTGGGATATGTTTAATTCCTTAGCTATCTGTCTCTGTGATTTCCCACATGCATGCAAAGCAACAATAGCACCTCGACAATCACTCTTAAGTTGTTTTTTAGCACACATTATATATAAATTTTATTTACACCACTTTCTGTAAAAAAAAAAATATCAAGAAATTTACACAAACAGTGAAATCTGACAAATTTGAGACACAGCCACCCGCAACGAAGGCTACCAGAACACTAATTTGAGAATGCGTTGGATAGCTCTCATATCAGCGAGCAACCTCAAAGTTACCAGATGTCGCTAGAACAAATAGAAAGTGAATTACGTGTCTCTGAATATCAAGGGAAAATATTGTATTTTCTTGAGTGATCGGATACTTTTCGCGGGCACTGTATATATATATATATATATATATATATATATATATAATATATGGTTGCCATCACTTTTAACTGCCTCAATTTCACGACAATTATTTTAATTACAGGACCGCCACGGAGTTAGACCGTGTTATAAACACTTTCGACGAAAGGAGAGCGAGTGCTTCGCCGAACAGTCCACCCAGCGGTGCAGAGGTTACAGTATTGAATCAAAATCAGCCAAGCGAGCCCGAATTTGCAGACGAGCTAATGTGAGTGTTTTGACCCCGTATAGTATTTTTAAAGTAAGCAGACTTTTCTACAAAGTAAATTATGCTCATTGATTTAACCGGCTCTTGTCTCGTTTATAATATAACATGCCAGTCGCTCACTATTAATTAGCTTTATAAGAGCCACTACAAACACGTTTTGAAAGTAGTTTAGGCCTTATTCACGACCTATATATATACATATATCGCTTCAATCGGAATTATCTTATAAACAACCCATAATTGCAAAACATTTTCAATTCTCTACATCCTTCATCGTTATTTCCGGATATATATGGATATATATATATATATATTATATATATCTATGGTATGTTTATATTTCTTGTACAGCTAGGTTTTTAGAAATATTAAACTTTTAAGAAGTAGAAGTGCATTCGTTTTTAAAAATAATTTTCGCTATTTTTACAGGAGTGATACGGGGTTAGAGGAAATTAGAAACACTTTTGGAGAAAGGGTGGCAAATGAAGTGGTATCCACACCACGCTGCGAATCAGATGTCGTGGTATTGGCACACAACCGCTCAACCGAATGCGCTGTCGTCGCAGAGATTATGTAAGTATTTTTAGGGTATTAACAAAACGTAACATATTTTCATTTATTAAGCATGTACAAAAAGGAGCAGCGCCCAATTCTTAATTGTTACAAATGTATATACAGATTTACACAATATAGAGCTTACATGGGGTTGCAACATGTTGGAATTTTTTTTTTTACTGTCTGCATACATATTTATCGTTCATATTTGTCACACAAATCGAATAATTTAATAAAAATCATAAATCCCTTCCTGCGCGACATGTGCATGAGAAACAAGATACAATATAACCCACATGTTTCGGTATAAAAGCTTTGAAGTTGATATGGGGCCCAAATTATCTCAGGCACACGTAATTGCGCGATAAAACTTACAATTGTCGAGTCATGCCATGGTGGGAAACCGAGTGTATCGAAATAATACATTCTTTCCTTAGTTTTAAAATAAATCTCAAACCAGTGAATTCCCTCGCCACCCACAATGTCGGTGTTTACGATTGCCCCGTGCCAGTTTCTCGTGCTAGGCGGCTTCATTATTTCATTCTTTGCAAAAACCCCGATAAATTTGGAACGAGCGAAACAGTCACTTTTCATAACTCTCTGGAGTGTATTTGCATTCATTTTAAAAATCTGTTTATGTTACGGAAACGGTCCAGTTCTATTAGGGCCTGTGTTTCTAGATAAACGAGTGCACTTAAAGGCGTGTCTATAGCTTTAGCGAACTCCAATCTCACTGACACGGTCCCAGTCTGCTGGGCGTTTAAATGCGTATTTACGCCCACGGTTAAGTCAGGCGTAAGATCGAAAGAGTAAATATTAAACTGTTCCACAAATTCTTTCTGCGTTATTCCGAAACCGAGTTCATCACATGCTCCTGTGTTATGGGCCAAACTGCTATAAGCTCTCGCACAGAGCGGGAATACGGCATCTGATGAGTAATCCATATTCAAAGTCCCACCCAGTACGACGCCATTGACATATAAAGTAATATTTTTAAGCCCAAAATTCTCGAATTTCAATGCACTCTTTATAATTTCCATTTGTCGAGGCATGGTCTTGCAGCCCTATTAATATCCTTTTAGGTAGAACGCCAAGAGCGATGTTTTCTAGCTGCTTCGTTGCCAATCCTGTGGGAATCGTATACATTTTGATCTGTACCCTGTTAATTGGGTATTTCACTGTTGCGTGTACCAGCTCTTTCTCGATTTCTATATGTTTCGCGGAACTTAGTTGCACTCGGCGTATACGTAAATATGCTTCCATGATGAGGATCACAATAGGTTTCGCGCCTTCTTCTTGGTCTGCGCCCAGATTTATACAGATCTCAGGACTTGTGCGGGTAAGTTTCAGCTTCATATCTACACCATTCATAAGCAACTTCTCCTGGAATGTAAAGTCCGTGTGCAGACGTCCAAAACATTCGTATATCTTTTTTTTAGAATTTTTAAATTTATCCTCTATACTACCCTCATCTTTAGCGTGATAATATCCCTCGGCAGATAAAAAGGTGTCCTTCGCTTCTTTTGAAAAGTTGAGGACATTTTCCAGATATGCTCGTAGGTGATAGTACCCTGTGCCTGCTGAGATGTTAGTCTGATTTAAATATACGTCACACTGACTGAATATAGAATGCAGAAAGTTGGTTTCGGGGTATGCAACATAATTATCATCGCAAATAAATGCAAAAAACTTCACTTTTTTCTACGTGAAGGTCAAAATATGAAAATAAAAACCCACTCTAATAGACAGAGTTTATTTCCACGAGAGTTTCAACGCCCACTGGCATCCTCCTCGGGTGGATACAGAAACACGAATGAACCAAAACAAGAGGGAAAAACAGTCCAGGGACCGACCGTTAAGAAATTCGCACCTAGGTTAGATCCCATTCTCCCGACACCGGAAGGGCATTTTCATTAAGTACATTCGCGCAAATTTAAAACTATCTTCCTGTTCTAAACATACAGATTCTAATATATTTTTTTACATAATTATTACATTTATTATTAAATTTATTACATTTAATATTGCATAATTATTTATTACAGAAATTATAAATTTATTATTACATTGGTTATTACATTATTGTTTACTATACAGAACTTATAAACCGAAAAACGAATGAAAAAGCCGATTAGGAAACAATCCAGCGACCATTGAGAAATTCGCACCTAGGTTAGATACCGTTCTCCCGACACTGGAAGGGCATTTTATTACAGGGTCCGCTTATAAGTACATTCCCACAAATTAAAACTATCTTCTTGTTCTATACATACAGATTCTAATATTTTGACATAATTACTGCATTTATTATTACATTTACATTTTGTTAACATTTATTATTATTACCTTTACCCTAATTATTAAATTTATAATATTACCTTTATTATTACATCTGTTGCATTTATATTTATTTCCGCAATTTATTACTTCCATTATTACATTTACTAAAGGCGAGTAAGGAAACATTCCAATCCAAAGACATTTAAGAAATTCACACTTAGGTTCGAACACGTTCCCACGACTCCGTAAGGGATTTTTTGACCAAGAATCTCATTAAAGGGTCTAACTTATAAGTACCTTCGCACAAATTAAAATTATCTACTTTTTCTATACACACAGATTCTATTATTTTTCTTTTGACATAATTATTACATTTATAAAGTACCTTACTTGATTCCCAATCTATAGCATGATTATTTTGGCTGGCGTGATAAAAAATGGCATTATTAGTATTACAACTTCTGAAGGCATATTTGTGTTCTTTAATACGGGTTTCAATATTTCTTCCAGTTTCTCCCACGTATACTAAATCACAACTTTTACAGGGAATGCTGTAGACATAGGCTTGTTCCTCTTTTGCCACGTTATTCCTAACCAATTTACTTTTCACGGTAGACGAATATTTGAACGCCAAAGCAAACTTAAAATCTTTCGTCAACGGTTTTACTCTTTCTAAGCCGGCAATGTAAGGCAAACTCACATATTGTTTTTGGTTAACTGAAGGTTCCCGAGCGGCATAAAAAGATTTTCTGGCTTTAAAATACGCCTTTCTGATAAACCACTCGGGATATTTTAAATCCTTAAAAATGTTCCAAATCTTTGAATTTTCCGGGTCCAGCAAATGTGGGCTGCAAATCCTGAGTGCTCTTAGAAACATGGAAGAAATAATTGAGCTTTTAACCCCTTCATCATGATATGAAAAATAATGAATGTACGAATTACAATGAGTAGGTTTTCTATAGACCGTGAAATTGGGCTTTCCGCTTTCGTTAATGACCAAAACATCTAGAAAAGGTAATTGTTTGTCGTTCTCCCATTCATATTTAAATTTAATAGAGGGAACAAGATTATTTAATGACTGAAAGAAAGTGTCAAAGTTGTTCCAGTGGTCAGGCCAAAGTGAGAAAATATCATCTACATAACGAAACCAAATTAGATTCCTGGGACATATTGTTTGCAACAATTCCGACTCATAGTATTCCATGTATAATGTACTCAGTATTGGGGACAAAGGAGACCCCATTCCCATAACAAAACGTTGCAAATAAAATTCTTCACCGAAGGAGAAGGCATTATTGGTGACACAGAGTTTTATCAGTTCTAAAAATACAGATGTGGGCATGCCTAGTTCTACGTTACATGTTGGCAATTTTCTATCTAAAAAACTAAGTACATCATCAATGGAAACTTTCGTAAACAAGGACTCAACGTCAAAACTGATCATTCTTCCCCGTTTTAAATCTAAGGACATAACTTTGTTAATAAAGTCACAGGAATTAGTGATGTGCGAGCCTGAAAATTTACCAACTAATGGGGATAATTTATCTGCAAGAAATTTAGATAACCTGTAACTAAAGGAACCCCTGTTTGAAATAATGGGACAGAGTGGTATATTAATCTTATGGGTTTTGGGTAGGCCGTAAATGTGGGGGAGTTTGGGGTTAATCTGTAGAAATCTTTTAGGATCAATCGCCGGGACATCTTTTAATAAGTTCCTGATGGTTTTGTTTGATTTCGGCAGAAAGACGCTTTAGGGGGGACGATCTCACTTTGGCGTAGGTGAATTCATCACTAAGTAACGCTTCCATTTTTTGTTTATAATCACACTTGTCCAAAATAACCACAGTGTTACTTTTGTCCGCTTTAGTGACAAATATTGCTTCATTCTTCCTGAGCTTGTCTAAAGCTAACCGGAATCTTTTGGGAATAGAGTCCAATGAGTTGAAATGTTCCAGAAACTTGCTCAGAATCAAACCATTTAAACACGGAATATCCACCCTGGAATTAACTACGGAAGACACAAAATCTAAAACAATGTTTTTATCGGGTTTAAGGGCAAACGACAGCCCTAAATTAAGAACTTCCTTTTCGGATTTGGATAAGACATATGTCGATAAATTTAAAACGGAACCTTCCACCGCACACTTTGGCCAAACACTTTCATCACATAAATAGGATAGCTTTCTGTTAAGTCGTTGTTCAGTGCGTCTAGTCTCCACGTCGCATATATAATCTGCAGTTTCAAACAGCGCCACAAGTAGTTCACACGACACATGCGATTTAAGGACGCGTAGACAATTTCTTTTATATCGTCTATATGAAAAAACACTAGTGGCTGTGAAGACCAAGAAGCTGCAACTCAAGTTCCTGCAAGAGTGTTTAGTGGAGCAAGTGTGCCCGAAGTCCTTGATACCGTTTACCTTCAGGAAGGACCATACACCGTTTCCGAATTTTGCCAGGGAAATTTTGAAGGAACGTATTCCGTGTGTTAAAAGAGAAATTGACCATACGTATTTCAAACTAAGAAATTGTCTACGCGTCCTTAAATCGCATGTGTCGTGTGAACTACTTGTGGCGCTGTTTGAAACTGCAGATTATATATGCGACGTGGAGACTAGACGCACTGAACAACGACTTAACAGAAAGCTATCCTATTTATGTGATGAAAGTGTTTGGCCAAAGTGTGCGGTGGAAGGTTCCGTTTTAAATTTATCGACATATGTCTTATCCAAATCCGAAAAGGAAGTTCTTAATTTAGGGCTGTCGTTTGCCCTTAAACCCGATAAAAACATTGTTTTAGATTTTGTGTCTTCCGTAGTTAATTCCAGGGTGGATATTCCGTGTTTAAATGGTTTGATTCTGAGCAAGTTTCTGGAACATTTCAACTCATTGGACTCTATTCCCAAAAGATTCCGGTTAGCTTTAGACAAGCTCAGGAAGAATGAAGCAATATTTGTCACTAAAGCGGACAAAAGTAACACTGTGGTTATTTTGGACAAGTGTGATTATAAACAAAAAATGGAAGCGTTACTTAGTGATGAATTCACCTACGCCAAAGTGAGATCATCCCCCCTAAAAAGATTCCGGTTAGCTTTAGACAAGCTCAGGAAGTTTGAAGCAATATTTGTCACTAAAGCGGACAAAAGTAACACTGTGGTTATTTTAGACAAGTGTGATTATAAACAAAAAATGGAAGCGTTACTTAGTGATGAATTCACCTACGCCAAAGTGAGATCGTCCCCCCTAAAGCGTCTTTCTGCCGAAATCAAACAAAATCATCAGGAACTTATTAAAAGATGTCCCGGCGATTGATCCTAAAAGATTTCTACAGATTAACCCCAAACTCCCCCACATTTACGGCCTACCCAAAACCCATAAGATTAATATACCACTCCGTCCCATTATTTCACACAGGGGTTCCTTTAGTTACAGGTTATCTAAATTTCTTGCAGATAAATTATCCCCATTAGTTGGTAAATTTTCAGGCTCGTACATCACTAATTCCTGTGACTTTATTAACAAAGTTATGTCCTTAGATTTAAAACGGGGAAGAATGATCAGTTTTGACGTTGAGTCCTTGTTTACGAAAGTTCCCATTGATGATGTACTTAGTTTTTTAGATAGAAAATTGCCAACATGTAACGTAGAACTAGGCATGCCCACATCTGTATTTTTAGAACTGATAAAACTCTGTGTCACCAATAATGCCTTCTACTTCGGTGAAGAATTTTATTTGCAACGTTTTGTTATGGGAATGGGGTCTCCTTTGTCCCCAATACTGAGTACATTATACATGGAATACTATGAGTCGGAATTGTTGCAAACAATATGTCCCAGGAATCTAATTTGGTTTCGTTATGTAGATGATATTTTCTCACTTTGGCCTGACCACTGGAACAACTTTGACACTTTCTTTCAGTCATTAAATAATCTTGTTCCCTCTATTAAATTTAAATATGAATGGGAGAACGACAAACAATTACCTTTTTTAGATGTTTTGGTCACTAACGAAAGCGGAAAGCCCAATTTCACTGTCTATAGAAAACCTACTCATTGTAATTCGTACATTCATTATTTTTCATATCATGATGAAGGGGTTAAAAGCTCAATTATTTCTTCCATGTTTCTAAGAGCACTCAGGATTTGTAGCCCACATTTGCAGGACCCGGAAAATTCAAAGATTTGGAACATTTTTAAGGATTTAAAATATCCCGAGTGGTTTATCAGAAAGGCGTATTTTAAAGGCAGAAAATCTTTTTATGCCGCTCGGGAACCTTCAGTTAACCAAAAACAATATGTGAGTTTGCCTTACATTGCCGGCTTAGAAAGAGTAAAACCGTTGACGAAAGATTTTAAGTTTGCTTTGGCGTTCAAATATTCGTCTACCGTGAAAAGTAAATTGGTTAGGAATAACGTGGCAAAAGAGGAACAAGCCTATGTCTACAGCATTCCCTGTAAAAGTTGTGATTTAGTATACGTGGGAGAAACTGGAAGAAATATTGAAACCCGTATTAAAACACAAATATGCCTTCAGAAGTTGTAATACTAATAATGCCATTTTTTATCACGCCAGCCAAAATAATCATGCTATAGATTGGGAATCAAGTAAGGTACTTTATAAATGTAATAATTATGTCAAAAGAAAAATAATAGAATCTGTGTGTATAGAAAAAGTAGATAATTTTAATTTGTGCGAAGGTACTTATAAGTTAGACCCTTTAATGAGATTCTTGGTCAAAAAATTCCTTACGGAGTCGTGGGAACGTGTTCGAACCTAAGTGTGAATTTCTTAAAGGTCTCTGGATTGTTTCCTTACTCGCTTTTAGTAAATAAATGCAACAGATGTAATAATAAAGGTAATATTATAAATTTAATAATTAGGGTAAAGGTAATAATAATAAATGTTAAAAAATGTAAATGCAAAAATAAATGCAGTAATTATGTCAAAATATTAGAATCTGTATGTATAGAACAAGAAGATAGTTTTAATTTGTGGGAATGTACTTATAAGCGGACCCTGTAATAAAATGCCCTTCCAGTGTCGGGAGAACGGTATCTAACCTAGGTGCGAATTTCTCAATGGTCGCTGGATTGTTTCCTAATCGGCTTTTTCATTCGTTTTTCGGTTTATAAGTTCTGTATAGTAAACAATAATGTAATAACCAATGTAATAATAAATTTATAATTTCTGTAATAAATAATTATGCAATATTAAATGTAATAAATTTAATAATAAATGTAATAATTATGTAAAAAAATATATTAGAATCTGTATGTTTAGAACAGGAAGATAGTTTTAAATTTGCGCGAATGTACTTAATGAAAATGCCCTTCCGGTGTCGGGAGAATGGGATCTAACCTAGGTGCGAATTTCTTAACGGTCGGTCCCTGGACTGTTTTTCCCTCTTGTTTTGGTTCATTCGTGTTTCTGTATCCACCCGAGGAGGATGCCAGTGGGCGTCGAAACTGTCGTGGTCTATTAGAGTGGGTTTTTATTTTCAGATTATCATCGCAATCCGTTCCGTCAGAATGAGCTATGCGAAGTTTAATGTACATGTGTATACAGCTCGGATCAAAAAAGTAAGGGCCTGAGCTAGGTATCACGAACCCTATAGGGGCACTGGGTGAACTAATCATATTTAAAGGGTCAATTGTAATAAAGTCACTGTGCTCAATAGAAACTTGAGTTGGAGGCATCTCAAAGAGGGATAGCTCAGATTTACAGCACTGTGAACTGCAAGGATGAATGAAACGGGTCATGTTGTGTTAGAAACAGTGCCACCTCACTCGACGAGTAGCAGTCAATCTATGACTTGTGAGAGTAGCGTCCTCAGTTTATATCAGTTAAAAAAAAATGATCGGTCATAGTTCTCATATGCTTAAAGCACTTCTTTTTTGGCGCCCTTTTACGTTTAATACCACGTGACCCCTTCTTCCTAACAGTTCTCTTCTTCTTTATGCCACGTGTTGGCAACTTCTTCCTATCATTTCTCTTCTTTCCTCCGCCACGCATTTTTCTCTCAGCACCTTTGATGATTTCATCCCGTGTACGTTTTAAATGGTTTTTTTTAGAGCTTCTTTAGGTTTAGTTCCCGCGAGCATTTCCTCTGCCGCGTTAAAACCTGTTTGTAACGCCTTCCTCCCAAGGTACCTGGCCCCCCTCTTCAGTAGTGGTACAGCTGTGCGCAGTATGGATGAAAAAATGGACCCAAGTCCACTACCACGCTGGTATCTCACCCCTCGGTATACCGTGAATGGTTTTCTGGACATTATAACTCAGTGCGTCGAAAGTACAGCTTCACTGTTAAGCTCCCTTCACCGAATGGGAAATTTTTACCCTCAATCGTTCTTATATATATTGAGATATTAGTTATTAGTTTAGTAGGGACATTTACATAATGGGGTATGTCATATGTAATACTCAAGCTCCTTCCTCTATGGGTGGGAATGTGCGCTACGCGCAGCAGTCGTGCCTGGGTATCCCCAACAAACTGGTGTTCCGCTATATTGCTGTAAATATAGCACATGTCTGGAGGCTGAGAGCTTACATCCAATTTCTTCAGCTGATACACTAAGTTGGACATGTCATCCGGTGCCTCGTGAAAGGTGTCTCTTTGCAAGGCTGCTCGACAACGCCCCTCGGTTATGATTTTGAACACTCTTCCGTCTTTAAGATTTCTGTTAACCTTTGATTTTAGCATTGGAGTATGTGCAGTGCTTCCTCTGTTTACGATTTCGTATATTAAATCATTCGTAAGGCGTGAGTTTTTTAAACATGTTTAAGTCTCGCAACATCCTCAACCGATACATCCTCAACCGATACATCCTCAACATCCGGGCATACGTATAGTTTCATCCCGAGTTACTCCGGCTTTTGCACACTCATCACTGTTTCTAAGAATTGTAAAAACGGCATCTTTATAATCAATATTTAAAAAGACGGTATCCAGCTGAATTTCACATATCCCCACCTCATACGAATCACGACCCAACTCAATGGGCCCATGGAGTTCTGTTACAAAGTTGGCTAATGTGTTGTTAGGATGTACAGACAGGGACGAAGAGGACGGGAGTGTGATGTAGAAATGGTTAGGAGCCATGCTGCGTACTAATTAAGCTTCATGACTGCATCGGCTTTTATATAGGTATTGAAGCTTTCTGGGTAACCTAGCCACTTCACCAGGTACATTTTTTTCTTTCCTGCACCTTTGCTTCCTAAAATTTCCTCAATTTTAAACACGTTTTTTCCTAAATTAAATGTTACTTTCTGAAGTTCCTCCCTGTAAAAGCCTCCAGAGATCTCTTCTCCATTCAAATCTTCAACGTAATACATCATTATCTCGCCTTTAGGCCTCATAGCTCTAACTTTAAAAATCTCGCGTGTCCAACTTTGCTCAAAACCCTTCGCGAATTTATTTCCCGAACGTGACAGCCTTACATAGTCTGATTCTGAAACGCGCAGAGTGTGGTGGTGGTGGCACCCCATCTCTTCTCGGGCGCTTGCCTCTTTCTAAAACATCGTTAGGCGTTGTACCGATCGTGCGGTGGTGTGAGCGGTTGTAGGATGAAGCCAGTGAATCGAGAACGTTTATATATCTGTACGTGCTTTTATGTGTAAAATAACGGTGCATGCGTTCCTTTCTGGTACGTTGAAGTCTTTCAGCTAGATGCTTTATGTATAGAGTTGGAAGTGTAATAGCTGATATTAAACTCTGACAGCATGTTCTGAAAAGCTCGGCCTATAAATTCTTTCCCCATATCCGTACAAAAATAGCCCGGAATCCTGTTTTCTTTCAACATCAGTGTTTTGGTCGCTTCAGCGACTGTTTCAGGCGATTTATTTTTCAGGGGAACTAGCCACAGGTATCTAGAGAATACATCTATTATGAATAGGATGTAACGGTAACCATCGTTGTACACCGAATATCTTTGCATGTCGGTTAAATCTACCTGCCAAATAGTCAATCGAAGCGGCTGTTGTCTTTGTTGTTTTAAACCTTTTTCTCACCGGTTTATGAAGTGTGTAAGCATCCTGGGCACGCAAAAATCTCTCGACATCCTTTTTCCTTACACCATAAGTACCTCTGTACAGTCTATTAATGCCACCATAAGATGCAAGGCTAGAAATGTCATAATAGTGCTTACTTAATACGTTAGCCATTTGCGTATTTTAGAGGCACGTGGATAAGGTTGGCCTTCTCTCTTTCTTCTCTTCAGGGACACTGCAGCTGTTGTGGGCGAAGGTGTACTCAGTTGTGACACGTGCGATGCATGCTCCAAGTCTTTTAACCTATTCAGATTACCTATCAATGTTTTGGGGACATTTATTTGCTGTAGTCTTGCCTTAATATGCCTCCATCCTGTTGGTGATGGCCTGTCCCACTTTCTCACCAGATCATGAACAATATCAACGATATTGGACCCTTGCACCCTTGTTCCATCAACAATGACCTCGCCTGTGTCGGCCCACTGTATGATGGGGTCCTCACTCAATAGATTATAAAGACTTAACCCTTTATTCCTCAATGTATGGGGGAGGCTGTTTTTTAGCACATGTTCGATGTGCTGTGTACCGCTACTCTTTGGTTGCTCAGGCCCTGTGTCACTATGCTCAGCGCTACTCGAGCTGTGCCTCACGGGGAGCTCTGTAGGATGCTTATAATCTTCGTACTCATGAAGAAATTTCTGCAAAGAGTCTTGATACAAAACCCTTTTCTCATCAGGCGTCTTTTCACTGTTTAATAGGCGGCAAACGTTTTATCCATCTCCAACATGAGATCGTCAATTACAATGACTGTATGTTCATTTCCCTTTAGTGAATTAACGTCATAGACCCCCTTGTGGAACAAAACATCATCTTGGTACTCGTTGAACACTGATTGGTATGTCGAATAGCACCATATAACTTTATGCACAAATTTTGAGAACATTTCACCCTTTTCTTTAATAATTTTAAGCATAAACACCGTTTTACCACATCCTGTAGGTCCAGATATAATACATGTCGATGGGCTCGTGAATCTGAATTTTTCTACAGCATCCATTCCTAACACGTCACACCTAGTGATGTGAGTGTTTTTTTTTTTTTTTTTTTGTTTTTTATTGTTTTAAACTTATTCTATATTTTTCTTCCTTTAATCTAATAAGTATATTAGTATTACCTGTAATTTACTATACCATGCTTATACGGTTATACCTAGTATATAATAGTCATCTTTTAGAAAAACTGAATCGCGCAAAACGTATATAATAGAAAGGAAAAACAAACCCTCATTTTTTATATGTATATATATTTTTTAACTAGAACATAAAACATTCTTCCTCGTTTCAAACAATATACATAATTGTGATTGGTGATTGGCAAGAGTACCAGTATATATATATTCCAGATAGAAAAAAAATATTCACCTTTTCTTGAACCTTTTTTGTTAACCTAATGTTGTTTAACCTTCATTTCCATGGAAGAATCATCACTAGATTGGGTAGAGCATATATGCTAGTTTCAATATCACAGGTACTGGTATAATATACATAATAAAAAATACATAATATTGATATAAAACAATATATATAATTGTGATTGGCAAGAATACCAGTATATATGTATATATATAATATATATATATATATATATATATATATATATATGTATATATTCCAAATAGAAAAATAAAAAAAATAAAAATATTTATCTTTCTTTAACCTTTGTGTTAACCTAATGCTGTTTAACTTTCATCATCTGATTCTATTTCCATTGAAGAATCATTATCACTAGATTGATTAGAGCATATAGTTTCAATATCACAGGTACTGGTACTTATTGCAGATTTGGATGTTGACGAAGCCAATGTAGCACCATGTTTTACTTCACTTTCTTGGAATTTTGCATTTTGGGATATAAATACTAGCTTTGCTGCTCTGTCTCTGCTTAATCGGTTTCTTTTGGCTGTATGGATATTACTGTATGTGCTAAATGATCTCGGAGGTAATGAAAGGGCGAAATAGAGGTGTATGAGTTTGTGTAGGTATATATGTGAGTATGCATGCGTATGTATCTGGAATTCTGGATGTATGCGTGTGTATGGGGTATATAATAGATATAAGTATTTATGTATATATTGGTATATATGTATATGGGTGTATGTGTATGTATATATATATATATGGATGGTCTCGGGGGGAAAATATGTCATCGCGGGTCTAAAGGATAGTTAAGTGGGAGATTCAAAATCCGAGGCATGGATGGGAGTCCTGGAAAGGTTGGACAATGGGCAGTCAGCTCCCAGCCAGTGTTCTCGCAAGTTTAACGGATCTCAAGATACAAGACTTTCAGTGCAAGAAAGAGGCCAGTTTTTTTCTGTAAATAGGCTGAAAAGGACATTCTATACTGGTACCATATGGCCTATTTTATTATTTATTTATTTATTTTTATAATATATATCATTGCAAAAGTATACCTTATAATTAAATTGGCAATATCTATATTCATTATTAAAAAAAACAAAAAAACAAAAAAAACGATAAAAAACAATAAAAAACAAAAACGACAAAAAAAACATGGACATAAAAAAAACCCATTTTTTTAACATCACTAATCACACCCCTAAGTGACTCATTTACAGAATATCACAAAGAACGAGTTCTGCTCCTTATATTTTTTCTTCTTCCACAGAACCGTGAATGACGACGATGTACAGCCCCCCATCATCGACATCACGGACGAAGCCATTGACCGTGCATCTACAGTGCCCATACCCTCCGATGAACCCTCACCGGCGGCACGCTTAGCACGCTCAAAGCGGCGACACGCTGAAGAGTCCTCCACGTCAGGTATAAAGCGGCCGAAATACGCCCTGGTTGTTGGACAATCCGCGGTACAACCCCAGCCCTCACCGTCTTACGCGGCCAATCCCACGTCAGTATCCTCATCCAATATAGCCCCTTGTTCAACCTCCACACCCCCTGCCTGTTCTGTTGAGTCTACAATAATAGACTCGAGGCCCTCAACGTCTTACGTTGCCTACCCTACACCATCCAATATAGCCCCTTGTCCATCCTCCACAACTGTCCCCCGTTCTGTTGAGGATGATGTAACATTTGAGTTAGTGCGCACCGCAGCCCCTACCCCAGCCTTAACTAGAAATCGGTATAGAGTCAGGGTCGACCCTAGATCCCTGTATAGCAATGGAATTGTGCGCGGGCTACGTTGCGTTGTAGAGCGCATTGTAGCATTTGCCCTTCAGAACCGCGAGATCGTGAAGTCAGAACGAGTCTGTCCTTCGGTTTCGGCTCAGATGATGGTGATGTAGATGATTTTTGGGTAGTCATACCATTTAGACGTTTGGCGGCTGAGGATATAGATTATATATTAGCGCGTATAAAGCAAGCCGCCCAAAGTAGCATAGCATTCAATATGGACAACTTCACGGTAAATATTGACCGTGTATTCCGTGTTGCGGGTCATAGTATCACTCCGTATACTCTTAACTTCAATTCTCAGGCTATTTATAGAAAGCATATAAACGTCGATCGTCGTTGCGGCTTTATAGCAGTAGTCCTAGCACGTATGTTTACTGTACAAAATACGAAATCCGAGCAAATTTGGTTGCCTACGATCGTGGAGCGTGCCCGTAAACTAGCGGCGGACTGTGAACTTGAATTTGACTGTAATATGGGTCCTGAAGAACTGAGAAGGGTAGAACAGGAAATGAATGCTCGTATAGTTGTATTTGGCCTGGATGAACGTCGTAGGACTGTATGTTTTTAAAAGCAATGTGAGAGATCGTACAAGACCCCTATTTATTTTAGGACTGTCAGGTTCAACGTATCTCCCCATCCGTAATATAAGGTGCCTTTACGCGAGTTATGATAAAAGTCGAAAATGATATAGTGAAACATTGTAAAGATTGCCACATGATATGTGAACAGTGCAAAAGCTTCAAATGTGAAAGCCTTGTGGTTGAAGCTGAGAAAAGAGACGTGATGTGTGTAGACGCACATTTTTCAATAATAACTGTTTTGAACTCTATAAATCAATTGGCACGTGCAGGAAAATGAGAATCTGTGAATGTGGAATGTTTCATGCCTTGAATGGTAGCGGAAATTTCAAGCACAAGTGTGACGAAATTCACTGTTCTACATGCCATGAGAAATATAAGGCGGATGGCGTAAAGCATGTATGTTATATGAAAGACGCAAAGCCTAAAAACAGCCCTTGTATAACTGTATACTACGATATAGAAACATATACGAATGCCGAAACCAAAGAGGTAGTTCCACATTTACTTGTGAGCCAGACTATCTGCGACGAGTGTATGGAGATCGAGTGTGATGAGTGTCACAAATGTGGTAAACGGACAAACGTTTTTAAAACGAATGTCCACGATAGCCCTGTGAAACTATTTGTGTCCTATATTGTTAAGTTAGCCGACAAGTTAAAAAAAATGACGGTATATTCTTGCCCATAACGGGGCAAAATTTGACACACAGTTCCTTTATAAGGAGTTGCTTCAGCACGAGTCATCTGAGATATTTACAGGTGATCCCTTGAAAAGAGGCAACAAGCTAATACAGATGCAAATAAGAGGTAATGTGCAATTTAAAGATACTTTATTATTCATGCCTTGTAAATTAGCAAAGCTACCCAAGGTGATGGGGGTAGCAGCTGAAGTATCAAAAGGCTACTTCCCTTACACTTTCCTCACTAACGAGACTTTAAATTACGTGGGGCTACCTCCACCCAAACATTATTTTAACTATGGTTGTATGAGTGCAGATGAACGTGAAGACTTTGATCGATACTACAGCAGTTTTAATGAACGTAATCCTTATAATATAGCTGATGAATGTGAGCGTTATTGCGTGAATGATGTGCGCGTGCTTAGAGTATGTTTCCAAGCCTTTAGAAGCATGTACATAGGCCGTTTCAAATGCGATCCGCTGCAAGTCGCAACCACCATCGCGTCATTATGCTTTACGGTGTTCAAGAATAACCATGCCTAAAGCCACCTTAACCATTATTCACAGAAACAACCCCCGCAGTTACGGCCACAAGGCTATTTACTGGCTCATACATCTACAGCAGCAGACAGGTGTATACATAAAGCACGCCCGCAACACGGGTGAAGTACCCATTAAGATTAATGGTTGTGTTTTTTAGGTTGATGGACTAAGTGAAAACCGTGTCACTGGTGTGAAGACTGTGTACTCCTTTAACAGATGCTGGTGGCATGGATGCCCCCGTCCTGAGTGCGAAATCGCCGGAGATATCCACGGTAGATCTCCTGCCGACTGTCTTGCATGGACCCGCACCCGCCATCAACTTATAGGGTCCCAGTTCACTCACAAAGTCTTGTGGGAGCATGAATATGATGAACGGATGGAGACAGACGAGGTGTACCGTGAGGAAATAAACACGATCAAGTGTTCAATGGTACTGGATCCTCTCAAATGCGGTGATAGCTTGTTCGGTGGGCGTACAAATCCCTTCAAACTATACTTTCCACCTACGGAGGGTCTGAAACTTCACTACTACGACTTCTGTTCTTTATACCCATACGTGATGAAGAACAACCCGTACCCCGTGGGTGCTCCTGAGAAACTGGTGGGGCCTAGCCTGCCCTCCATCAATGAATTTTCAAGAAATTTGAATGATCGCTACTTTGGACTTTCGTAGACGTGCTCCCCCCTCGCGACTTATGGATGCCGATCTTACCCGTCGTCATCGACCACAAGCTCATGTTTCCCCTGTGTGTGAAGTGTGCGGAAGGGAATAACGGTAATTGTAACCATATACCCCACCAGCGTAAGATCAGAGGCGTATATACAAGTCCTGAGCTAGCCCTAGCCATACGCCATGGGTATAGAATATTGAAGATACATGAGGTGTGGAGGTTTCAGAAGCTACCCAACCTTTTCACACCGTATATAAACGCATTTTTGAAGGATAAGGTTGAGGCATCAGGGTATCCACGAGGAGTTGACACCAAAGATGAAAAGTCTGCCTATATTCAACGTTACCGCGACCACGAAGGTATACAACTTGATCGCGCCCAAATTGCAAAGAATCCTGGCAAGTGCTTTAGTGCAAAGTTGTGTCTAAACAGTCTATGGGGAAAATTTGCACAGAATACTGGCAAGGGAAACGTTTATTTGGCACAAAGCTATAGCGAAGTCTGGGATTATGCCAACGCACCCGATAGAGAAGTCATGGAAATCGTGAATGTAGGTAATACTTAGATAATAAAGTACAACACTGAATTGGCCACAGATACCTCAAGGGTTACAAACATTCCTGTAGCCAGCTTCACAACAGCCTACGCCCGCATCAAACTTTGGGGTCTATTGCATTCTCTTGGGGGGAGAGTATTGTATGCCGATACAGATAGCGTGATATTCACAGCGAGGGAGGGTGAATACATGCCTGCTATGGGTGAATTCCTCGGCGAGCTCACTGATGAGATCAAGGATGAGTATGGGGACAACGCATACGCCGACTCTTTTGTCTCAACAGGACCTAAAACTTATGGGGTACGGGTGAGGATAGGGGATGAAACGAAATATATCGTGAAGGCAAAGGGTATCACGCTTATCCAAGCGAATCGGCGGGTCGTTAACTTTGATTCGTTGAAGGATCTACAGATCCACAGAAGCTAAGGCTAACAAAGACCCTAAGATCCACTCTAAGGTTAGCCCGAGAGAAAGGAAAGAGTAGGGGGTTAAGAGAAGAGAATAAGGGGTTAAGTAAGTAGCAACACCTATCACTCGTGGGTTAGCATTCATTCAGAAAAAGAGAAAAAAGACTCGCCATCATCATCCGCCGGCCACTGCCGACAAGTCAGAAAAATAGTCGGAGAGAATAGGAGAGGGGTGAAAGATGAAAAGAAGTAAAATAAGAACGCTTACAAACCATGCAAACACAGTCTTAACTCACTGTCATACCATGCAAACTACAAACATGCAAGAAAAGAGAGTTACAGACATGCAAAGTAAGGAGAGGATAAGAGAAAAGAAAAAAGTAGGTAAAGTTAAACAAAAAGTGGGTTAGTTTACGCTACGAGCTACATCTACGTTCGTGTTAGTCTAATTTTTTTTTTATATGTATATAATTTTATTGCTGGCATTAATCGTCAACAGACTCATCCTCGACCACCACCCCCAGAGCTCCTGTTGCTAATTTTTTTTTTTTATTTTAAACAACGTTAATATTTTTAAAATGTCTGTCAAGACGGTTCTTAAACACATTAACGCTGGTTGAATTCACGACGGGCGCGGGAAGATTATTCCATTTATCAATTACTTTAAACGTAAAGCAGTTTTTAGCGATATTAGTAATCTAGTGTGTTTGGACGATAATGTGGGTAATCGGCCTCCCCAACCAATTGTAGGCACCCACAATTTTCTCGCACAGAAGCTGGGGAGTGTGAAGGAACTTACGGCACACCTTCGTTCCCCTAACACATAGAGGAAACGTTACCAGTTACCTGGTACCTATGACACCGTACCATTTGGATACCATAAACTTTGATGGGGCTATTGCTAACTTATTCATCACACGTATTTGTAACTTAATGTGTATTGTGAACATTCTTTTATGTGCCTGTTGTTAACTTATTTATTGCACGTATTTCTAAATATATACATGCTGATTATTTCGTTTATTAAATAAATCATGCATCGACTTGTGTTTCACTTTGCGTGTGTACAGTAAAGTTAAGCCCCGCCCACTGTAAGACCTGGGACGTGATTCATTCCGTAGCCTGAGCAGACCTCTGTCCCCGCGTTCTCAGTTGACCTCTGTATACCCTTGAGCTCAGACGTGTATTCTCTCCCGCGTAGAAGAAAATGGCCACCTTTAATATCGCGTGTTCAACATTTATGAAGTGGTATTCAGTAAAGGCGTAGATGTAGTGGATACAGAAGAACTCCCTATCCCCTCCTCCTTTGACTCTTTTAAGGATGCATTGAATCGTGCGAAGGGTCAGGCTATTCAAATACTCTACGGATATTCTGGCAATGGGATTGTGGGTTTTTGCAGTACAGACGATGTACTCAAGTATGTTGTAGAACTAAGCTTTATAAAGGCACACGTGCACCGCGTGGTAGAAGAAGCGGCACGCTCAGAAGCTAAACAACAGTTATGGATAGTGAGCCTTGTGGATGAGTGGTGTGATAAACGGTATTATATCATGCTACACCATGTCGATTACCATACCCTACAACTGAAAATGTGAATCTCGTCATCATGGACAATCTTAAGTATTTTTACCACTACATTAATATATATCATGATGAGGTTTGTAGTGAGGTTGTGGCTAAAGGGTTATGTGAGTTTTTAACAGATTTTAGAGATGAGTATCGCCTGTTAAATAAAAAGGCTAAATATGAACATATGTTTCTCTAACAGCGCCCCGCAGTGTGAAGATTTTTAGGAGATAAAACATTATAAAATGTGCCTAGTTCATGAAATTTACCCTGACAGAAACTGTCTGGTGCGTATTCGTGGTAGTGATAAAACGTTCAAACCGAAATTAATTCTTGTACCAGAAAATTTCTCAAAACATCTACCCAGTATAATGGGTTACAACAATTCATGTTGGGTCAGCGCCGCACAGGTTTCGTTAGATTATGGTGCGACTCGCACCTCACGGATCATACAGGTTCGAACAAACCCTTTCACGTATCATCAGGGTGAGTCAACCGCCCATCGAACCGTTCCTGACTACCTGCGTGCCTCACGCGGCTCAGTCTTCTCAGAGCTTGCGCCGAGTGGATGTGCCATAGCCATCTCGATCCGTGCGAATACGATGGAACTCCCTTTGAGAAGCGTTCTCAACGCCTCGTACGACGTCTCCGTGACGAAGTCGTTGCGTGTGTTCAGGCGGGAAACCGGCACCATTAACTGTGTGCTTGAAACGAACAGTAGACCTGCGAGCAAACGCAACGTTATTTATTTAAATCTTGAGGAGATGCATAAAATCTTCGTGGTAGTTGAGAGGTGGGCTGAGGACCGCTTTAAAATACCAGCTGTCGTAGGTATAATAAGAGAGATGATTAGTGAAGCCTCCTCATATACCGTTGTTTGTACATTGAGTGTAAATAACAATCAACCATGCGTTGATATACGACTGATGTGGAAGAACACAGCTGATAATGGCGTTCTTGTTCCTACACGAAACCGTTTCCTCCTCGACATAATGTTTGAGATCGTTGGATTCCGTAAGCTGAAGCCTATATTAGACACACATATCTCAGACATGATTTACTTTGACACAATACTTGAATACGCTTACACCGCTCTGCTCGACGGATTTGTTGAATGTAGGAATGAGCAGGGAGAGAGAACGGACTAGCTCTGGATGCGTATTTAAAAGGCTTAGACTCTTCGAAATATCCCGAGCTTTGGTACAAAACGCTTGAGAGGTACAGAGCTGAGCTCGCCTACACTGTTCACCCTGAAGAACTGTACCTCTATATAGTAGATAGCTTCCGTTACGACTTGGAAGATTATTTCAATTGCTGCTATGCCGGGTGAAGAAGAGTTCACGATTGAAAAGTTCGGTACGTTAAGAAAAAACCCTCGATTGGAAAGGCATGATTATAAGCTTGTATTTAATGACATAGTTAACGATGACGTTTTTGCGCGTGCTTTTGATTGCGTTCTAGTGGCGCTTAAAGACAACTTACCTGCCGAGTGTAAAGTGGGTACAAAAATAGTGTTGAATGATATGAAAGCCTTTTACATCGAATATAAACCGCCGTATCAGTTAAGCGGCGAGGTGTTGCTTGAGTGGTTTTCCCACATCGTGCAGAGTAATGCCGATGTTGATGTAGCATCAATCAGCATCGAATTTACCGTTTTGTACCGTAGAACGTAAAGACAATATATATATTTTTACTGTAATATTTTGCTAATACTACGTTTTGTACGATTATATATAATTAATATAAATATATATTTTTCTAATATTTGGTTAATACTATGTTTTGTACAATTGTATAATTAATATAACTATATTTTTCCTGTACTAATATTTGATAATATAACTTTTGATAATATAACTATATATTTTTCTAATATTTGATTAATACTGTGCTTTGTATGATTATATATTTTCCATGTTTTGTACGACTATATATAATTAATATACATATATATTTTTCTAATATTTGGTTAATACTATGATTTGCATGATTATACCGGGTGTCCGAGAATTATCTGTACAATTTTTGGCTGTTATTAAAAGTTAACCATGAAGTGTAGAAAGTCCAGTGTTGTCCCATTTTACAGAGAATCTCATTAAGTTTTTTCTGATACCACGTTTTGACAAGTTTTTTAGAAATGTACGCGGGTGACAGACATTGATGATTTAAAAGCAAGAATCACAGCTGCTATTGAGCGAATTGATGAGGATATGCTGCAGCGTACATGGCAACATTTGGAGTATCGATTGGATGTTTTGCGAATCACTAATGGTGCACATATCGAATGTTTGTAACAACGTTACTTTAATAAAAGAAACTTTTGAAAATACAGATTCTAAATAATCTTGTTTAAGAATTTTACGTGTGTTATCAAGAATTTTATTAAAAGATGAAATTGTACAGATAATGTTCGGACACACTGGAATTTCTAAAAAACTTGTCAAAACTTTGTATCAGAAAAAACTTAATGAGATTCTCTGTAAAATGGAACAACACTGGAATTTCTACACTTCATAGTTGACTTTTAATAACAGCCAAAAATTGTACAGATAATTCTCGGACACCCTGTATATTCCCGTTCTATTATTTGATCATATATATGTATATATATATATATATATATCCTATTGTATATCCATTAATTAATAAACAGAACATTGTAATGGTGTTTTATTTATTCCTTGAACACATTTATATTATTTTCTAAAACAGAGTAATTGAATAGATAAGTAACGAGGCTGACAGCTCAGCCAACTGTAACATAAGCTTATTTAAAATAAGTAACGAATCTGGCAACTCAGCAGTCAGCTGACTGAATAATAATTATATATATGGCGTTGTCTGGCAACTCAGCAGCCGACTGACTGAATAATATATAGAAGAAATAAATATTTAATGCTATCTGGCAACTCTGCCAACTGGCTGATTAAGCCAACTGGCTGATTAAGCCAACTGGCTGAATACGGGCACTATAAGAGGCGGCGGACGGCTGAAGAAACCCATATGAGCTAGGCAATCAGCCGAGCAAAGACCCTCCTCTTCCTCTCCTGCTATCTCTTTCTGCTCCTTTCGGGGGGTGAGGCGTCCCCTTCCCCACCCAAAGAGGCGCCCTTAGGATAGGCATGCCCATTTGGGGGGTTCAGCTTGGGGGAGAACTCAGCCTCCAAGTTGCATACCTCTTGCAGTCCCATTTCGGGGCTGGCAACAAAGGGGGGCGGGGCTTAGCAATAAAGGGGTGGGGGTGGCACTCTTGCAACAAAGGGGGTGGGGTGGCACTCTTGCAACAAAGGGGGTGGGGGTGGCACTCTGGCATTTTGACGGCACACTACTCTGTATCTAAATTTGCATATCAGAAAATATGAATTTGTAATTTATGGAGAAAATAGCATTAATTATTTTTTCTTTATAAGGTACTTATATTTAGTATTGGCAGTAATTAAATTAATGAACGGCTTTTTTTTTATTTAGAACTTTAAAATAGCTAATGACTATCTATATATTATAATGGAGCTAAGTGCGATATATATACAGGGCGTCCCAAAAAAATGTATACACACTTTAAATACTTATAAAGGCAGTGTTTATTAAAATACATTTCATTTTCAAAATGTAATAGAATCTACAGACATTATTTAATTGTTTTGTCAACGCCTGTTTTCAAACTGACGTCCGTTCTGGTCCAGGCACTGCTGATAACGCGAAGCAATGGAATCACAAACATCACGAAACATTTCGTTTGGTATTTGTGTGCATTCTCGTTCAATGGCTGCTCTCAATTCAGCGACTGTTGCAGGTTTTATAGCGTAGACTTTGTCTTTTAAGTATCCCCATAAAAAAGTCTAGTGGTGTGAGGTCTGGTGAACGCGGAGGGTATTCTACGAAACCCCTTCGTCCAATCCACATCCACATCGTGCCAAGTACCACTCGCAATACTCCACTCTTCGGTCCGGATCATCTTCATTAATAGCATGGACTAATCTTGGAATGTAACTTTTCCATTGACAGCGCTTCAAAATGCGTTGGACAGACGATTCTGAAATTCCTACCTCACGACTCGCTTGCTGCACAGATTTTCTTGGACTTTGGTGATACGTTTCCAGTACTCTTTCTTGCTTTGTGGGGCTTGTCGATGTCCGTGGTCTTCCGGAACGCTTCTTGTGGACATTCTGAACAGTTCCATCGGCTTCAAACTTATCTCTAATTCGAGTGATGGTAAGTCGCGTTGGTGGATCTGTTTGAAACTCCCTCCTAAACTGTCTTTGCACTTCAACTGCGTTTTCACACTTCCAGTAGCATTTTAGAATGAATTTCCTTTGTTCAAAGCTTAGTCTGACTGCCATTATTAATTCTAATGGGTTTAACTTGGAAAGAAAGAAACATCAATTGAGCTATCAGCTGTTAGTGTGTATACATTTTTTTGGGACGCCCTGTATGTAACCAAAAAAAAACTAGAAAAGAACGCAATCATGAAAATCTTAAGCTTCAAATTTGAGCTTATTGTATCAAGATTTGTGAAGCTTTAGATTTTCATGGCTGCGTTCTTTTCCCAATTACTGAGGGCCAAGGTGAGAGGGATAGGAATGATGTTCAAAATAAAATACGCCGTAGGCCCACAATTCGATTCGGTTTGTGTCGAATGCCCAAGTACCGCAGATCTAGCGAAATCGGGGCGTAGTGCCGATCTTTTGCTGAAAGTCCTGACAGAAAGAAATGAAAAGGAAGTATTTGTTGACAATTATGTCTACAAGGAGATTCTTCAGTAATGAAATAAAGAAGTTTATGATGGTGTTCTTTTTTATGTTTTATAACAGGAAATAATACCTTGAGGTAAGAAAAGTCATTTCCCAGATGAAGTAATTGGCCGAGGGCTCCAAGCCTTCCACAGGAAATAGCAAAAACCGCCCGAAGGGCGGTATTTTTGCTAGTGAATGTAATAAGGAATATGTACGTTTTTTCATTGAGATTAGGGCAATGGCACGGTTATGTATGTGTTTGAGACATCATAAAGGGGGTATCCAGAAAGAAAATTTTTATGAATTAATTAACGGACCCGAAGAGAACTAACTGCCACCTTGCACGATTACGCCATTTCTGGATGAATTGCTTGGTGAACAGGATCAATGCCAGTAAATGTTCATACAGAACTAACTACCAGCTTGCACGGTTGCACCATTTCTGGATGAATTGCTTGGTGAACAGGATCAGCGGTAATGTGAATGATTCAAGGACACTATTTCATGTTTCTCTTCGTATGAAGATGAAGAGCAGATGCCTGGCAAATAAACGGCTGGCTACATGTGACTGCTTCGCTGATTTTTGTATTATCCTAAGTTTATTAATTAAAAAGAAAAAAAAATGAAAATGGCTGAAAGTGTATAGAGAAGTTTTCTTTCTGAAAATGTTTGGGTCCCTGTTTTTGTTCAACAATTGAATTTATTTTATACTTGCTATTATAACTTTATTTGTCTGTATATACTGCAGGTTTGGGGTAGCATATTTGTATCAGTATTTACTACTAGTGTATCTCGTTAATTAGGGCATAGGGAGTGTGCTTACTTGTAAATATGTATATAATTGGGTATGTTCTTACGTATCAGTGTAATTACGTGTATTGATGATGTAGGTATAATATAAGGTTGTAACATATATTATGCTCGATTTTCTAGTTCATTCAGAACAAAAATTAAGTGACTTATAAGGACAAATTTGCTCGAATTTTTAGTTTATTCACAACAAAAATAAAATGACATAATGACAAATTAATCATCAATATAATTCCCTTCTTTTTCTATAACCTCCTCCCAACTGTAGGAAAGTTATTTTATGCCACGTTCGAAGAAATCCCTTGGTTTCCAGTTAAAAAAAGCAATCACTTCGTTTTCGATAGCTTCCCTATATTGCAACTTTTGTCCATATAGGTGGTGTTGCAGACTTCTGAATAAATGGCAGTCTGAAGGTGCGATGTCCGGAGAATAAGGTGGAGGAAGCATTTTTGCCCAACAAAATGCCTCCAATTGGGCAGTGGTGATTCGAGCAGTGTGAGGGCGCGCGTTATCCTGGTGGAATAGAACACCTCTGCGATTAATTAATGCAGGACGTTTTTCTTGTAATGCCATCTTCAATCGTTGGAGTTGTTGGCAGTAGACTTCAGCTGTGATTGTTTGGTTATCTGGCAGAAGCTCAAAATGAATAATTCCTTGCATATCCCACCAAACGCATAGCAAAATTTTCTTTGGATGGGGTCCATTCCTTGGCTGAGGTTCAGATTTTGTTTCACGGCTAAGCCACTGATGTCGATGCTGAATATTGTTACAGAGGACCCATTTTTCATCCCCAGGGACGATCCGTTTCAAAAACGGTGCCTGCAGTTGCCGAGAATGCAGTGATGTGCAAATATCGATTCGATGTTGAAGATTCATTTGTGACAAATCATGCGGAAACCATTTTCAGCAACTCTTCATCTAACTCATTTGGTCGTCCTGTTCGTTGATAATCTTTCAGACTGAAGTCTCCATTTCTGAACTTCTCAAACCATCTCCTATACATCCATTCGCTCACATCATCATTTCCATAACCTCTTTGAATGTTTCTTGCGGATTCACTGGCGTTAGATCCTTTATGGAACTCATCCAGCATCACATGTCGAATATGCTCTTTCGTGGGTTCCATGTTTTTTTCAATTACTGTAATATCGTAGAGGTGGCGTTGTAACTGTATGAAAAACATCAGAGAAAATATTCATTAGCCTAATCTTACACTAGCCTAAGTCATTCTGTATCGTGATAAAACCTGTGCGAACCTGTCGCCGCGTGTATTTTGCAACATTTCTAAAACTATTTCACATTATCTTCAGGTTATTCTATTACTGTATCTATCGTCCGTTTTCTAATCGAGCAGAATTTGTCACAACCTGATATATATACAGGCTTATTAATATTGGTAAGCTAATATAGGTAAATTGAGTATTCCGTATTATTTTTCCCTTTTTTGTATTTACAGAACTTGCAATATTTTATAGGGAAACCAGTCTGTCGGTGTCTCATGTGTGTGCGAGTGTGCTAATGTGCTATAGAATGTATGGTTAGAATGAAATTTTATTTCATTCTTAGGGTGGGAGAGTGTAACAGGATGCATGTAGTGATTTTTGGATGATCCGTTGGGTGGTTGGTTGTATGGTATGTGATACGTGGTTGAATCTTGTGCGTGCTTGAACTTTTGAATTTTGATTGCTTGAAAGCGGACAGCTGGTCTTGAATTGTGGGAATTTCGGTGATTAAAGGGTGTACAATTTAAAATAAAAACTAAGTATTATCGAAGGTTTCTCTGTAAAGGAATTTTTGTATAGATTTGGTCGGACAGAGACAGCATACTGTAACACCAATAATCTAAGAGTTGTCCTCTGCAAAAGAGGACACGGAGTTGGGAGCCAGACCTCGCAACTTCTCGCAACTTCTCTGTAAATAAATCCCTATTCGTACAACAAGTGCCAATTATTTAAATATTTAATATTGTAAGTTTAAGTCTAGGTTAAGTTTACGTTAAGTTAGGCCGCAGTGGTTCTTAAACTTTTTGACCCCGTTACCCCATTTCCTGATCTCAACTAATCTCATTACCCCACACAAACTTGCAATGCCGAAGTTGTAAAGAAAGTGGAAAAATTAATTACTGAAAATAACTGAAATTACCTTTAATGTGATGGATGCAACTGGTTTTTAGCTACAAGTTGTATTTTTACCATATTAAGAATTGCTCCATTACCCCCGGAAATACCCAAATTACCCCCTTGGGGGTAATAACCCCCAGTTTCAGAACCTCTGACTGTTAGGGTAATGATAACTTGTGTAAGCAGCCTGATTTGCTTTGTATTTATTAATATATAGTTTCGTAATTTAATGTTTTACCTTTGCGCTATAAAGGGGACATATATATATTTGTTTGTGGAATCCTGGTGACGGTAACAATGTAGTGAAGAATAGGGAGAGAAGTGTGTGTGTGTGTGTGTGTGTGTTTGAGAGCATGCTGAACTGCTCACAGTGTAGAGAAGACACGAAAAAAGATTAGCTAAGGAGGACAGTGACAGGAGAAACGAGAGTTCCAGCACTCCCTATATTCTGTTTGACATCCCCCCGGAGTGCTTCCCTGGTCGATTGGTGTCTACAATCTCCTCCTTAATTAATGTTTGAACGTAAAATAACACGAAAAAAAGTTAGTGATACGTTACCATAACAATTGTAGTGCATTTAGTACTACATTACCATCCTTCATTGTCGAACAATTTCGTCACACTCACCGACGAACGGAGCAAAAAATTAGTAATTTTCATTCGGGTGGGGACGACGCCGACCCGGGAAAGCCACACCATTCGTGAGCGCTCGAAAATTAGCCTTATTGCGTGTTGCCTTAAGCGCAGGCGGATCCAGATGGAGGGTACCAGGGGGCTTAATTTGGAGGCCCCATACATCCTGGTTAAACGAAATTAGGTAAAACGTTTGAATGTTTATGTCGACGTTGCTTCAATTAAGCCCCCTGGACCCCCTCTGGATCCGCCTAGGGTCTTAAGAAATTTAATGCTTAAAAACATTAATACTAGTTGATTTTTTGTTAAAATTCACGAACGTGTATTTAATGAGGATTATAATTATTTTCAAAATAAAATTATATTTAAAACCTCATTTTTATAATTATTTTCAAAATAAAATTATATTTAAAACCTCATTTTTATAATTATTTCATATCCACTTTAGGGACCGTTTAAAAATTATGTAACGCTCGGAGGGGTGGTGGGTGTACGTTCAAATGTTACGAAATGTTACGGTGCGGGGTGTTTCCAGTGGCGTTACGTAATGCTATTAACCATTGACTAGTTTATGAACCCTCTGTGCCCGTGGCCAATGGATAAACTTTTTTTTAATTCTGTTTAAAGTGCTGACAACCCAACTAATAATACACTTATTTTAATTTAGAAAATTTATTGATAGCTCAAGCTGTTACAACAGCATTATAAATTTATAAAATGTGTTCCAAATATTGCGTCAACGTAAATTTTTTCCAGAAAATGAGTTCATAAAAATACGTAGGGGTGTGTTGGGTGGGGGAAGTGTTACATAACATCTTAGGGGACGTTTGGTCCAGTGTTACGGAACGTTACAATTGGGTGGGGGTGTCAAGTTTTAGCAAAAATAGCGCTACGCAATTTTTGAACGGGTTCCCATAATTCCTTCAAACGGATGCATTTTCAAAGCCGCATGCGAGCCCTAACGTTACAGAAAGGCATACATGCATTGACGCAAGTACTTCAAAATGAGCCTTATTGTATGCTGCCTTAAGACAACACAATGTTCCCCTGTGTTCCTTTCAAGTACCAGTAGTCAGATGCCAATTTTCGACAGGTTCATTCAATTATAATAAGTAAATAATATAAAATACATATTTATTATTTATTTTATAGTTACGATGCACATAAATAAGTAACGTGCATGTTTTCACACCATATACTGTGGTATTTTAGGTAAATTTATAGTGTTAAAATGTAACTATAAATTATAGTTCAGTTAATAAAGGTCGAAATTTTGACAAACCCGGAATAAATTCATAACAAGTTGTGTTTGGTCCCAAAAGTTGACAAATTTTATGGACAACATCATACCAAAAATCTGCATCTTGGGGAATTGTAGTTATGACGATTACAGTGCAGAACGGTAAATTTGAAAATTTTGGTGCCCAGAAATCAAAGATCTTGTTTTCTTTTTGCCTACTAGCAGTGTTGGGCACTAAAGCGTTAATCCGATAACAGTTAATTAACGAAGTTAACTTTTTTTAACGGACTATTAACGGAAGTTAATTTCCATTTATCGTTATCGGACCAGTTAACTTCCGATAACTCGATATTTAGTCTGTTAAAGTCCGTTAACACGTTAACTGCGAGGAGTCATTCAAGGAAGATCACCGCTCCGCGAATGAATTCAAACCGCCATAACTTCAGTCTGCCAATTCCGTCCTCTGCCGCAGTGGAACGGCTCTTCTCTCTCGGCAAGGACATCCTGAGGCCCAAGAGGTCAAGACTGGCAGTTGGGCCTAACTTTGAGAAGTTGGTCTTTCTGAAGGGCAACCAGCACATTGTGTCATAGTCTTTAATAAATGTGCCTAAAATTTAATTTTACCTTTCAGTTCCCGCCATAATAATTCTCTGATAAATTAAAATTTAGTTAATGGTTAGTGGTTACAAGGGTTTCAAAACATGTAATCAGTACATTTTTTATTAAAAAAAAAAAAAAAAGTTATTAAGCAAAAAAGTTGCAAAACTTGATAAAAATACAGTTAAATACCTATTTATTGTTGGATTTTGCATAAATAAACATTTTCTATGGGTTTTAAAGCTTTTTTCCTTGATTTTTTTAAATGTTAGTAAAGAAATAGTTATCGTTAACTTCCGTTAACTTTGTAGTAAAATTATCGGATTATCGTTATTGGGGTTAACGGATTATCGTTATCGAAGTTAACTTTTTGGTTAACGGTGCCCACCACTGCCTACTAGTGATCTTCAGTTGCTTTTGTATATGTATTTGACATACCCATTCTTAGCATTTTATTAGGAGATGAGGTAACACGAATTTAGAGTTAACTTTCAAGGATATATGCTTTTGTGCTGACGCAGCATGCAGCACAAACAGTCGAAACCGCGTTGCTCAAATTCACCACTGTAAGCCTTCAGTACAAATTTGTGGCTTCGCTTTATAACTATTGGGCAATTCGTGCAGAATGAACGTTTCTGGTATGTCCATTCTTTATAGGCTTGAAATTTAACTTTAATTTTGCTGAAAAATGACTGCTTGAATGAACAATTTATCCAGTGAAGAAGTGTTTTATCTACGATGAATCGTGATTACTGTGTTCTTTGTAATATTATCAATCAACTTGTATTTCAATAGCCATTGTTGATTTGACATTGAATAAGTTCTTCTTCTGTCAACAATGAACTATGTGTGACTACAGTGTTTATTTCCTTTCACAGTGAAGTAATGGATGATCAGCAATGTAGTCAGACCCTTTCACATCGAGAAGAAGCATGCGTTATTTGTCTAAAAAATGATGATTCAGAGGATTTGGAGAGTGCAAATGAAGCTTTTGAAGAAGAGAAGGCAGATTCAGATTTAGAGCAAGAAGATGCCAGAAAGGCCAGTTCGAGCACTACATGGTATCCTAAGTTTAGTGAAGACGAGAAAGCAATGATGGAGATACTAACACTAGATGACAGAAAAGGGCTAATTAAAATAGCAGCCAAAGTCACATCGGATAAAGGTGCATCTCAGTCTGAAAATTCTCAGGTCCTACAAAAATTTACTAGAGCTGTCGAAGTGTGTAAAGATGTTCTTAAGGAGAAGTCAAGAACTGCCAAGTTATGGATCCAATACATTGATTACATAGACATCGTCAAAAGCTTTATTCGAGCAGAAAAAACGGGAAATTGGATTGAACATCTGATAACAGTTATCCAGGTGTTAAACCTATTCGCAGCGACAGGGCATCTTAACTATGCAAAGTGCGCACGTCTTACAAGAAATGAAAGAATTACCGAATCATTACCCCTAGCTCAGAGCATTTTTTAAGCTTTTCCCACTGGGCGACAAAGGCAGATCGGGAAGTGGGAGTAGTATGACCGCAAAAGGAAAGAGTGCAATGCAATCACTGTTGCAAAGGGGGGAGGAATGTTGCAAGAGGTTATTCAACAAAGGGGGGGTTATCCCCCAAGCTGCAATGAAGAGAAACTCCCCTAGCTTGCTGGGGGAGTCCACCTAACCTCTTTCGGGGAGAAGGTGCAACGGCCTCAACCCGCAAAAGGGTATACCTAACTTAAGAGAGGGAGAGAAAGGAGGAGGGTCTTTGGGGGAGAAGATGGGACGACCTCACCCCCAAAGGGGTATACCTAACCTAAGAGAGGAAGGAGAGAGGTGTTCGGCTCTTCGCTTGGCTCCTGAAAGTTCATCCCAGCGCACAGTGCCACAAATGGGTTAAAAAACGGTCAAAAACCAAAAATAACAAATTTAAGTAAATTCTATTAAAACCATTTCCACGTCAAAATAAAACACTTCTACTTACTGATTTAAGTATTTGAAATTTTATTCTCTTACATTAAGGCAAGAAAAATCTACGAAATAATGTACATTGTCTTAAAATATCTTGGAGGGGACAAAATATGTTTGTTCTAACAACTTACTTGAAGTTACTATATCACAAAAAATTGTCTGTAGTTTCATGTTCTGCTTAGTTCTATTGAAAGAATAAACAGTTTAGAACATTTTCATGCATATTTTTTTATTGAAAACTAAAAAGATAGCATTAATTAAACTATGGCAATATCATAGATTACAGATTAAATTGTTATCTAGAAAATGTGTAAAATTAGCAAAACAAAAAATGGGGGATTTTGGGGAATGTAATTTTTGTGTTAAACATTAATGCAACCTTTAAGTAAATCAAAGAAACAAAACTTTTTGGCGACTATTTGCGACTTTGCGTGTTAGAACATGTTTTGTTAGAACATGTTATTGTCGAAAAGCTGCTACGACTATTGTAAATTTATATCCATGGTATAAAATTCCTGCTTCAGTACACAAAGTACTTCTACATGGAGGTTTGGTGATGAAAAATCATCTATATCCAATTGGTTCTTATTCAGAAGAGTGCCAAGAATGTCTACATAAAGTAATAAGAAATGTTCGTCTCCATCATTCCAGAAAAACATCTCGACTGAATACTATGCAAGATCAAATTCATTATCTTTTAGTATCAAGCGATCCAGTCATTAGTACAGTTCGAAAAAAGAATAGAAACCCCAAATTGAGAGAGATGTCAGAAGAGGCACGTTCACTTTTAAAAGAGAGTGAAATATTAGAGAATTTAAATATTAGTTCTGATGAGGAAGATATGTTCTAAATATGAAGTTTTTGTAATTTTGTTTACACTATTTACACTTTTTTTCATAGTTGTCACACTTATTTTGGGGGAATTAATTTCATAAACTTTAAGAGGTATTACGATGTTTTTTATTTACCCCTTCTGATATAGTGGCAGGTTATCAAATAATGTTTTAAACAATAGATGTGTATAGTGATTAAAATGAAACCATACTTATTTTAGTATGTCATTTGACAAAATCTGCAAAACATAGGCCTAATTAACAATTATCTGTTTAGTATATTTTTAGTAATTTGAGAAACTTAAGAAACTACAGTAGGTCATAACCTATTGATTGGAATATTATTATTATTTATAGAAAAATCACTCAATATGTCACCATTACATATATACAAAAGGTACTAAACATAATTTTTTATTAAAATAAATCATAATTAAACATTTCAACTACATAAAACTAAGTACAATTGAAAAAAATAATTTTGCCCGTTTTTTAACCCATTTGTGGCACTGTGCAGCGCCCGCTGTCTTATAAGGTCCTAATCAGCCAGTTGGCTTAGAAGGCTTCTTAGGAGGCGTAAATGGCTTCTTCAGGTATACAATATTAGGGTTGAGTTGCCAGATTGCGCTATTTAATTAATTAAAGCATATATTCTCGACAGTTGGCATATTCCGTCAGTTGGCTTAATCCGCCAGTTGGCTTAACCAGCCAGTTGACGTAGAAGACCTAGAAGTCAGGTGTGTATATTAGCCTTTCAGCTGCCAGATTGCGCTCTTCAGATATTCTTGACAGATAGCTCAGAAATCCGTCAGTCGGTTTAGAAGGCAGCCATTTGGTATAATTAAATAATAATATCGTTTACAACCAAAATAATTAAATAAAACCCCGTTACATCATTCTGTTTATTTAGACGAATTATTGGAATCAATTTCACGAAATATATAGAAAATAAATATACAATTAAACGATGGAATATATATGATCAAAAAATAAAATAAAAAAATAATAATGGCATAAGAAATATGAACGAGGAATATATATAATCTAAAAATATACAAAACGATGGAATATAATCATCAATATATTAGTACAGGAAAAAAATAATATATATATATATATATGTATACACAGCAAATTATATTAAAAAATAAATATATTGAAAATAATAATAGTAAATATATTGAAAATACAAAATAATAATATACAAAAGGAAGGAGTATAATCATCAACATAAGCACACCGGACAAAAAATTAGTCACCCCTAATAGCACCGATAGTAGGAAGTTCAAGGTCACACGGAGGGCGCTGATGTAGCATTGGTAAGTGACAAGTAGCGGTGACGTAGCACACAGGATCAGATCTGTTTCGTGAGGTGGTGAAGAACAAAGTGTGTGTTGGATATAGTCTGCAAAATGGGTCGTGAGGCAGACGTTACTCAGTGGCAAAAAGGAGCCATCGTGTTTGGCAGAGCCCACGGACACAAAATGTCTGAAGTAGCCCAATTTGTTGGTGTGTCAACGCGTACTGTCCAGCGAGTTTACAAAGAGTGGTGTAGTTCGCAATCAACGGACAATCGACGGCGTAACTGTGGCCGGAAAACAATTCTCGACAATAGGGGCCGCCGCCATGTTTCTCGTCTAGTAACTGCAAATCGTTTTCAAACCAGAGAACAATTGCTCCAAGAAACCAATGAGGTTCTCCAGCGACCAATTTCCGAACGGACATTGCGACGAGAACTGCATGCGATGGACATCTGGAGCAGGGTACCACGGAAGAGGCCGCTGTTAACAGCAAGTCACAAATTGGCACGTTATAAATGGGCTCAGAGGCACAAAAACTGGACTGCGGCAGATTGGAAACGTGTAATTTGGTCCGATGAGTCCCGTTTTTGTTTGTTCTCCAATGATGGGAGGCGACGAGTACATCGCAGGTCCAATGAAGCCTTTAATCCTGAATGCGTCGAAGGTGTTGTTCAGGCTGGAAACAGAAAGTGAAGCGCAGGAATAGACACCCACGGACTCTGGCGGAACTTCGGGACCGGCTGATGAACGAGTGGCAGCAAATCGATGTTCAGTACATGCACAACCTCGTAGAGTCTCTGCCTCGCCGGATTCGTGCGGTTATCAAGGCCAGAGGCGCCGTCACACGTTATTAGGTACATTCTGAGAGGGGTGACTAATTTTTTGTCCGGTGTGCTTATTAGTACAGGAAAAAAAAATATATATATATATATACAAAATTATAAATAATTAAATATATTGAAAGTAGTAATATTAAATATATTGAAAATAAAAAAATAATATACAAAACGAAGGAGTATAATCATCAACATATTAGTACAGGAAAAAAAAAATATATATATATATAAAATGTATTGAAAAATAAATATACATCAAAATACTTTATGTTCTACTGCGCTTAACTAAAACACTGAACTGACACGTAATCGAGTCTAGTCACATCATTATTGCTTTGCACTACGCAGTAAATACGATTTAACATTATTTCACCGCTCAAGTTATAGGGATACCTATACTCAATATGAATGGCCTTCATATCGTTGAATACTATTTTTGTGCCCACTTTATATTTGGTTGGCAAGGTATCTTTAAACACAGCTAGAATACATTCAAAAGCACGCACAAAGAGGGCATCGTTAGCCATCACGTCATTATTAAATACAAATTTATAAACACTCCTTTCCAATCGAGGGGTTTTTCTTACCGTCCCGAGCTTTTCAATCGTGAACTCTTCTTCACTCTGCATAGCGGCAATTGAAAGAATCTTCCAAGTCGTAACGACAGCTACTCATTATATAGACATACAGCTCTTCAGGGTGAACAGTGTAGGCGAGCTCTGCCCTGTACCGCTGAAGTCCTTTGTACCAAAGTTCGGGATGTTTCGAAGAGTCTAAACCTTTTAAATAAGCATCCAACTCTAGACCATTCTCGCCTTGTTCATTCCTACATTCGATAAACCCGTCGAGCAGAGTGGTGTATGCGTATTCAAGAACCGTGTCAAAACAAATCATATCCGTAACACGAGCGTCTAATATAGGCTTCAGCTTGCGGAATCCGACGATTTCAAACATTCTGTCGAGGATGAATCGGTTTCGCGTGGGGACAAGAACGTTATTATCAGATGCATTCTTCCACATCAACCGTATATCAATGCATGGCTGATCGTTATTTATACACAACATACAAACAACGGCATATGAGGGGGCATCACTAATCTGTTCTCTTCTTGTACCTACACCTGCAAGTATTTTATAACGGTCCTCACCTCACTTCTCAACTATCACGAAGATTCTATTCATCTCCTCAGCACTTAAATAAATAACATTACGTTTACCAGAGTTTGCTTGCCTGCAAATCGTTTCAAGTATTTAGTTAATGGTACCGGTTTCACGCCTGAACACACGCAATGACTTCGTCACGGACACATCGTACGGGGCACTGAGAATGCTTCTCAAAGGAAATTCCATCGTATTCGAGGAGTGCACGTCCAGTCGGTTCAAGCTCTGAGATGACTATGAGCAACCGGTGCGCTGTTTAGCTCGGAGAACAGGTGTGGAGGAGTGAGTCACACGGGTGAAACGTGTACGGTAGGGTGCCACACTCTATAGGGGCAGTTTTTAGAATTTGGAAATTTCGAATGGCCCTTAGTCATATTGTTTGGTTGGATGAGAAAACCCTAAATATGAAGTTTGAGCCCGATCGAAGTACATTTAGAGGTTCCGCATCGACCGTTTCTGTTATACCGTGTGTTCGAAATAATGGATTTATCTGGGAAACCTGTAACCATGGCACTATTACATATATACAGGGTTGAAAAAAAAACATGGTTTAAAAAAAACAAAAAAAACCAGTTTTAAAAAAAAAAAAAAACTCGATAACTCAATTAGGTACTGGTACTCAGAAATTAGAATTGCTGACTGTCTCATTTTTTAATTGGAAGATGTTAGATGTAAGAAGTGCTAACTTCACAAAAATGAAAATAAACCTAATAACAACATTTATATTTGTAGCTATATGCGTTTATAATGTAATTGATACAGGTAACTTCAATCCTTTTATGTGCAATGCCACTATTAAATAGGCCTGCTAGTGCAAGGTAGCTATATTATATACTACCGTACATACTAGGCTACCCTGAACTGATGGTTTTTAGGTCTTATCAATATAAATATAAGTTTTAGTTTTAGAGCTATTAGTTTATGAATTAAATAATTTGTGTTGTAAAAATTGAAATTATAAAAAAACAAAAAACCCCAGAAAAACTTCCTTCTTGCTCAACGCGAAAAGGGTCGCCGTGGTGTCATGTCCGGGGTGGACAAAATCCTCACTGGAATTGAGCAACGTGCATCCTCGCGTGAAGCTGCCAAAGAAAGGCAACGCCAAAAGCAATCAGAGCAATCACTGGCAACAGCAACCCTTACATCATCAAACTCGTCGTCGTCGCCTAATTGCTCGACAGAAGAGGAAACCAATCCACCTACAAAGCGCCGTCGCAAAAAGAACATTATGACTCAAGACCTAGCGTCGGCACTGGACCGGACCAAAACAAGCAACCGTGGAGCCGTTCAACTCATGAAAGCAGCTGCTTCCAGTCTGGATATTCAAGACACAGATGAACTGGCTCTCAGTCACGAGACGATTCGGCGTTGGCGATTGCGTCATCGAGGGGAAGTCGCCAAAGAAGTGAAGATGACGTTCGATCCCAGTGTCCCGCTCATCGTTCACTGGGACGGGAAGATGGTCTCCGACTTCAGCGGCAAGAAGGTCGATCGCCTCGCCATAGTCGTGTCTGGCGACGGCGTCGACAAACTTCTCTCCGTGCCGAAGCTGCCTGCTGGAACTGGTCGCGCCCAAGCAGATGCTGTGCTAACTCGTTGGATGACTGGGGAATTGCTGATCGTGTCGTCGGGCTCTCCTTTGAAACGACAGCTGCCAACACGGGCGTCATTTCGGGCGCTTGCGTCTTCATCGAGCAGGGCCTTCACCGCCAGCTGCTGAACCTGGCCTGTCGGCACCACATGCTAGAATTGGTGGCAGAGAAAGCCTTCATCGAGTGCATGGGCCCCTCCTCTGGTCCTGACATTAAACTGTTCTCGCGACTGAAGGGGCGCTGGCAATCCGTCTGCACCGACCAATTCAGCGCCATCTCCAAGGAAGACCTTACTAAGCCGCTGCTCAAGAGACGATCTGATCGCGCGTTTCAAGGGTCACATCACCAAGGGCCAGCCGCGGGACGACTACCGAGAGCTCCTGGAGCTGGCGATCATAGCGCTTGGAGGCGTCCCCCAGCGAGGTGTGCGCTTCATGCGACCGGGCGCACTCCACCGCGCCCGGTGGATGGCCAAAGTGATATACGCCATCAAGCTCCACCTCTTCCGGCAGCAGCTCCCCATTAAGGCTCGCGAGGCCCGGGGCATCCTGCGCTTTGTAAACTTTGCGCTGCTGGTTTACATTCCGGCCTGGTTTACGGCGCCCCTTCCCGCCGCTGCCCCTCGAACTGACCTGGCGATGCTCAAGGCGCTGGTTGACTACGACAAGGTGGACAAGGACGTGTCCAAGGCTACCTCCCCTGTGTTTCGACGACATCTCTGGTACCTGAGTGAACACCTGGCCGCCCTCGCTCTCTTCGATGACGACACTCCGCTGGAGGAGAAGAGTCGAATTGCGACGGCCATCAAGGATGTCGAGGGCACCGAGGAGCCACCCAAGCGCATTGCCCTGGACGTCTGCCCGGAGGAGCTCGAGCGAAAGACAGTCGCAGACTTTTGAACGACATCCAGCACGCTTCTTTTCGAGCGGCTCGCGATCAATACTTCTTTCCTAGAGTTGGAGCCGGCTACCTGGTCGAACAATGCGTCCTACCTGGCGGGGAAACGCCGTGTCTCTACGTTGAGCGTTGTCAATGTCCGGGCGGAGCGAGGGGTCGCGCTGATGCAGATCTACAATCTCGCACTCACCAAGGACGAGAAGCAACGGCAGTACTTGATGCAAGTCGTTGAGAAGCACCGCAAAGAGCACCCGAGCGCCCGCAGCGGAAATCCTTAACGGGTTTGGGAGTACTTTATGGTATATTTGAATTTGCTTCATTTTTATAGGGTGTTACTCCTATTAATCCTGTATAACAATGTATAATCGTATATACTTTATTTCTTAGTTATTATTTTGATTTATATGGCCAGTAGGCTCAGTATATTACTATGATTAATACGAAATAAAATGTTTTTTATTTTAATAATATTAAGTTGTTTTGTTGCAATAAAATTGAAATTGATTTAATGATTTTGTATTATTAATAACATTACACACAGAGAATAGTATCCTGCTACCCAGGCATGGTGGGACAAGTTTATTCCAATTAATTATGAAGTAATGTTGAACAATATTGTTAAGGTGTTTGCACTGTTTGCTAGTTGCGTATTGTGTTGTTATAAGCTGGTTGCCGGTTAGTGTGGTTTGGATTACAAAGCATAAATGTATTAAGGTGAAACTTTGAAAAAAAACTTTTAAACCGCGACAAAAATATTAATATAAAAAAAAATATTGGAGATGGAATAAACTTAATGCTATGGAAATATAGCTGTAACTGTCCTCTACGCCATGGTATATGATAGCATTTATATTGACATTGTACATGTTACTTTACGCCTTGGAGCTGGAGCAATTTCTTGGAGAAACTCATTACTTCTGACACGTGGTACGCCAGAGATGGTCGATGCGGAACCCCTAAATATCCTTTAATTTGGCTAAAATTTCATATTCAGGGCTTTTTCACCCAACCTAACAATCCCACAAAGGGCCGTCCTAAAAATCAAAAAATGACTTTTATGTGGCACCCTAGACTGTACGGGTTTGTTCGAACTCGTGTGTTTCAGGTGTAGAGGGGTGAGGTACATGGGTGGGCGGCTCGGCTCGACGGTGGGGAGCGAGCCACACCATAAACTTGATTCGTGTACGGGTTTGTTCCAACATGAAAGAGTCGTGTGAATATTTGTGCCCCATTATACTGAGTAGGTGTTTTGAGAAATTTTCCGATACATGAAGCAATACTGGGTTTAATGTTTGATCACTCCCATTCCCCAGAATGCGCAACAGACATTTTCGTTCAGGGGGATTTTCACGAACTAAACATTTTATTCTAACTCCGGTGCACTATTTGAGAGAAACACACCCATATTTTTCCTTTGGCTTAGCAGACGATACTCGTCTCTAAATTCTGTTAAAGACTCGCACAGGCCTCGTGCGGAATCACTACCACTTTCTTCATAATATTAATCTAGTCAGTAAAGGTCCCAAAACTGAAACTAAGATGGGGAGGAATGATCCCCCCTCTTTGTACAATAATTCGCTTTTTCTTCCCCACAGTTTGACTTTTACGAGCGAGCGCACGTATTATGTTCTTGTAACGACGTAAGCGAGCCTTCTGAGGGGGTTTCATTGGCACATTACATTTTATAACATTAAGACAGATTTCACAGATGCATTTTAAAAAGTCGGAGTCGATATTTTTAACAAACATCTGTTGCAGTGCCCCGGGCAATCGTTAATAGATTTTTATTAATTCACGATATTTCTTCAGCCTATTTGTCATTCTGGAATATACACCCACGTGTTTCGCTGGTGAAGGTCACAAAGCAAATATCCATAACGCTAACTTGTGGCTTCTTTATAAACTTCCAAAAACTCCTTACGCTGATTCGGGAACATTCGAGTTGGTGCGCACCGCTACCCCCACCCCTGCCCTGACTAGAAGTCGGTACGTGGTCAGGGATGACCCTGGATCCATGTATAGCAACGGTGTTGGAGTGCGACGCGTAGTTGGACGTATTGTGGAGTTTGCCCTTCAGAACCGCGACGAACGTGAAGTCCGGACAAGGGTGTCCTTCAGGTTCGGTTCAGATGACGGGGACGTAGATGATTTTTGGGTAGTAATACCGTTCAGACGCTTGGCAGCTGTAGACATAGAATATATCTTGGGACGTATAATGCAGGCCTCTCAAAGTAGTACAGCCTTCAATATGGACAACTTCATGGTAGATATTGACAGAGTATTCCGGGTTGCTGGTCATAGTGCCACACCTTACACTCTTAATTTCAATTCTCAGGTTATTTACAGAAAGCATTTAAACGTCGATTTTGGTTGCGGCTTTATAGCAATAGTCTTAGCTCATATGTTCACTGTGCTAAATACATGGACGCAAAAAATTTGGTTGCCTACGGTTGTGGAGCGTGCCCGTAAACTGGCTTCAGATTGTAAGCTTGAGTTTGAGTGTAATATGGGTTCTGAAAAACTGAGAAGAGTCGAGCAGGAAATGAATGCTCGTATAGTCGTATTTGGAATGGATGATTGTCGTAGGGCTGTGTATGTTTTTAAAAGCTGTGTGAGAGATCGTACAAGATCTCTACTTATTTTAGGATTGTCAGGAACATCGTATCTCCCCATCCGTAACATAAGGACTCTCTACGCTAGTTATGATAAAAGTCGAAAATATGGAAGGCATCATGATTTGTGCTGGGGATGTCTCGAGTTTGCAGATGATATAGTGAAGCATTGTAAGGAGTGCTACATGGTATGTGAGGAGTGTAAAAGCCCCAAATGTGAAAGTCGTGCAGTTGAATCCGAGAAGAGGGAATGTAGTATGTGTAGAAGTACTTTTTCAATAATAAATGCTTTGAGCTCCATAAATCAATTGGCACTTGCAGGAAAATGAGAATCTGTGAATGTGGCATGTTTCATATAATGGATAATTGGGGCAAGTTTGTGCATAAATGCGACGAAATTCACTGTTCTACATGTCATGAAAAATATAAGGCAGATGGAGTGAAGCATGTATGCTATATGAAAGATGCTAAGCCTAAAAATAGACCTTGTATAACCATGTACTACGGTATAGAAACATACACGAACGCTGAAACCAAAGAGGTTATTCCACATTTACTCGTAAGTCAGACTGTCTGTGATGAGTGCATGGAGGTCGAGTGTGATGATGATGAGTGTCACAAATGTGGTAAACGGACAAACGTTTTTAAAACGCTTGCACACGACAGCCCTGTACAACTCTTTGTATTCTATATTGTCAAATTAGTGGACAAGTTAAAAAAAATTACTGTGTATATTCTTGCCCATAACGGGGCCAAATTTGAAACACAGTTCCTTTATAAGGAGTTGCTTGAACACAAGTCGTCTGCGATATTTACAGGTGATCCCTTGAAAAGAGGCAACAAACTAATACAGATGCAGATAAGAGGTAATGTACAGTTTAAAGACACCCTGCTGTTCACACCTTGTAAATTAGCAAAGCTACCCAAGGTCATGGGCGTAGCCGCTGAATTTTCAAAAGGGTATTTCTCTTACACATGCCTCACTAGCGAAACTTCAAATTACGTAGGACGACCTCCACCCAAACATTACTTTAACTACACCAACATGAGTGATAGTGAGCGTGAAGATTTTGACCGCTACTACAACAGTTTTAATGAAGCTAGTCCATACAATATAGCTGATGAATGTGAACGTTATTGCGTGAATGATGTGCGCGTGCTTCGAGTATGTTTTCAGGCCTTTAGAACGATGTACATAGCCGGTTTCAAATGCGATCCGTTGAAAGTCGCAACCACGATCGCCTCATTATGTTTTACGGTGTTCAAGAATAACTTCATGCCTAAAGACACCTTAGCCGTCATTCATAGAAACAACCCCCGCAGTTATGGGCACAAGGCTATTTACTGGCTCATACACCTACAGCAACAGACAGGGGTATACATAAAACACGCCCGCAACACGGGGGAAGTACCCATTAACCCTAGAATGCATAACCCGGATATAACAAGTTCACATATAACACCCGGCGGACCTCAGAGGCCCGAATTATGCATTCTAGGGTTAAGGTCAATGGTCGTGTTTTTTGGGTTGATGGCCTAAGTGAGGATCCAACCACTGGTGAGAAGACTGTGTACTCCTTTAACGGCTGCTGGTGGCATGGATGCCCACGCCCTGAGTGTGCCGTCACAGGGGACCTCCATGGAAGATCCCCCGCCGAGAGCCTCGCATGGACCCGTAACCGCGATCAACTTATAGGCTCCCAGTTCACTCACAAGATCGTGTGGGAGTATGAGTATGATGCACGGATGAAAACAGATGGCCAGTACCGTGAAGAAATAAGGGCCATCAAACGGTCAATGGTGTTGGACCCCCTCAAATGCGGTGACAGCTTGTTTGGAGGGCGTACAAACCCATTCAAGCTATACTTTCCGCCTACGGAGGGCGTGAAACTCCATTACTACGACTTCTGTTCTTTATACCTCAACGTGATGAAGAACAATCCGTACCCCGTAGGTGCGCCTGAAAAACTGGTGGGTCCCATCATGCCAACCATCGAGGAGTTCTCAGCTAACTTGAGTGAGCGCTACTTTGGACTCTCTTTCGTAGACTTACTCCCCCCTCGCGATTTATGGATGCCGATCTTACCCGTCGTTATAGACCACAAGCTCATGTTTTCCCGGTGCGTGAAGTGCGCAGAGGAGAACAACGGTGATTGTAACCATGCAACCAACCAGCGTAAGATCAGAGGTGTATATACAAGCCCCGAGCTGGACCTAGCCGTTTGCCATGGGTACAGAATATTAAAGATACATGAGGTGTGGAGGTTTCAGAAGCTCCCCAACCTTTTCACACCATATATAAACGCTTTTTTGAAGGATAAGGTAGAAGCGTCGGGATATCCGCGAGGAGTTGATACAGAAGATGAAAAAACGGCTTATATTCAGCGTTACCGTGCCCATGAAGGTATGCAGCTTGACCGCTCCCAAATTGTTAAGAATCCTGGCAAGCGCTTTAGTGCAAAGTTGTGTCTAAACAGTTCATTCGGCACAAAGTTATAGTGAAGTCTGGGATTATGCCAACGCTCCCGATAAAGAGGTTATGGAGATCGTGAATGTAGGTAATACTTACATAATAAAGTACAACATCACCGAACTGGCCACAGATACCTCACGGGTAACAAACATACCTGTAGCCAGCTTCACAACGGCCTACGCCCGCATCAAGCTTTGGGGACTACTGCACTCTCTTGGGCGGAGGGTGCTGTACGCTGACACAGATAGCGTAATATTCACAGCGAGGGAGGGTGAATACATGCCAGCTATTGGGGAATTCCTCGGAGAGTTAACTGACGAGATCAAGGATGAGTATAATGATGGTACATACGCTGACTCATTTGTATCAACAGGACCAAAAACCTATGGGGTACGGGTGAGGGTGGGGAAGGATATGAAATATATCGTGAAGGCTAAGGGTATCACGCTTAACGATGCGAACCGACGAGTCGTTAACTTTGACTCGTTGAAGGATCTAGTGTGCTTGGAAGATGAGGGCACCCACAATTTTCGGGCGCAGAAACTGGGGTGTGTGAAGGAACTTAGGGGCACGAAGGTATGCTGTAACACCTATAGGAAACGTTGCCAGGTGCCTGGTACCTACGATACCGTACCCTTTGGATACCTTAATCCTTGATTGTATTTATATATATGTCGCGCATACGTTGTGCGAGCCTCTGCCCGCTTGCGACTTTTTAGGGTTAATGCACTTTGGACAATCCAACGAAGGTGGTCCTTTGTTGGGTAAGCTCGGCCTTGGCCGAGAGCATCCGAGTATCAATATAAATAGTTTCTACCAAGTTTTTTTTTTTTCCCGAAGGGATGAATGGAAACACTTCACTTCAAAAATTGGAGTTTTAGTTCACTCATAAATTTTATTTCACAAATAATATATATATATACAGGACGAGGCACTGATAACACTAGGCAACAAAGATTTTGTTACAGAAGACCAAATAGGTGCTCCTAGCTAATTTCGGTATGCTGATTTCAAATCTATAATTAGATTTTTTCTATCACGTCTAGATTTTGTGTAAAATGCAAATCACTTTTAGTAAAATTTTCTACCACGTCCAGATTTTGGTTTTAATCGGCTTAATGCCAGTAATATGAAACTTGCTTTTCAAGGTTAAAGCAATTTTTTTTGCCAACTATATACAAATTCGAACAATTTTGATAAATAAAATTTATCCCGAGTTGACAACACTGAGTCAAGAGTATAGTAACGGGCAACGGCCCAACGGTCAGTCGCTACGTGACAGTCAAGCAGAACGGTTGTTGAAGCTCTCTGCTGATGAGCAAGTGACAGGTTGTGGTGACTTGTGTGTTTTTATAGCATTTGTTTTGTACTACGGTGTGTATTTCTTTTTATTTTGCACATCGTAATAATTACTTTCTACGTTTTTTCAGATATTGTATGGTAATTCAAAATGGCATCAAATAGACGTGCTTGTGTAAATCACCCAGACAACTTCTGCTTTGTCTGTGGACAATATACACCTAAGCCACAACGTAGAAACATAACAACAAAGATTAAACTTGCCTACAAGTGTTATTTTGACTGTAAGTTAGGAGACCAACAGAGGGACTGGGCACCACATATTTGCTGTGCACAGTGCAATGCAATGTTAATAGCTTGGATGAATGGTAAAAGAAAAGCTATGCCGTTCTCAGTCCCCATGGTTTGGCGTGAGCCGAAAAATCACTTCAATGATTGTTATTTTTGTTTGACAAAGATTGCTGGTTTCACAAAGAAAAACAAATCAAAGATCACGTACCCAAACTGCGAATCAGCAATGAAACCAGTACCACATGATGAAACAAATCCACCACCAGTTCCCCAGCAACGATAACAGACAGCAGTTCATCTGAAGATTCTGCTAGTGATATAGAAACAGGGAAAGATGGCATATATGTTCCAGATGCAAATATTTCCCCACATTTGTTAAGTCAAGCGGAGTTAAATGACTTAGTGCGCGATTTGGAATTACCAAAAGAAAAGGCAGAGTTGCTTGGTTCAAGACTTCAAGAATTTAATCTTCTCCAACCAAACACCAAAGTTTCCCATTTCCGCCATCGCCATTTGCAGTTTTCATCATTTTACTTACAGGAAGAAAACGTTTGTTTCTGCCACGATATCAGTGGTCTGATGCAAGGGATTGGCTGTCGCTATGATCCAAAAGAATGGAGACTGTTCATTGACTCTAGTAAAGCTAGCCTTAAAGCTGTATTACTGCACAACGGCAATGAAAAACCTCAATACCTGTAGCACATGCCACTGGCCTTAATGAGACTTATGAATCGATGAAACTGCTGCTAAGACTCATCAAATATAAGGACCACACATGGAATATTTGTGGCGACCTTAAAGTTATCATTACTTCTTGGGTTACAGTTGGGCTACACAAAGCATATGTGCTTTTTGTGTCTATGGAACAGCAGAGATGACAAGAACCACTACAAAAAACATGATTGGCCATCTAGAACTGAACATGTTGTTGGTAAATACAATGTGAAACACCCAGCACTTATTGACCCTCAGAAAGTACATCTTCCACCACTTCACATTAAACTTGGCCTTATGAAAAATTTCGTGAAGGGTATGGATCATCAAGGTAGTGGTTTCCAATATTTAAAGGATAAATTCAAAGGAATATTGACAGATGCTAAGCTAGAAGCTAGAGTTTTCACTGGACCACAGATCCGCAGTGTCATCCACGACTCATCGTTTCCATCTAACCTAAATGAGAATGAACTAGGAGCATGGACATCTTTCCTTGAAGTTGTCAAAAATTTTCTTGGAAACGACAAAGCTGAAAACCACCGTAAACTCGTAGAAAACATGCTTAAATCTTATGAAATAATGGGATACAGAATGTCTTTGAAAATTCATTTTTTACATTCTCATCTTGACTTCTTCCCGGCCAACCTTGGGGCTGTAAGTGACGAGCATGGTGAGCGCTTCCACCAACAGATCTCAGTTATGGAAAACAGATACCAAGGTAATTTCAACCCAAATATGATGGGAGATTATTGTTGGTTCCTGCAGAAGGAGAGCTCGTCATCCTACAAGCGACAAAGGAAGAGGACACACCAAAGTTTCACTTAAGAACAGGAATTTGCCTTTCAGTAGTAACAACAAAATACTAACGCGCTTTGGGTGGATGGTTGGGCGCAGGGGTGGTAACTCCGCCAGCGGAATTCCGCTGTCTGTCTTAAGCCAGAATAAAGGAGGAAAGACATCCCTGTTCACTAATTATTTAAGTATGCTTAACATAAAACGTGGCACGGAAAAGTAGCTTAGACGGCTTTCGTAATAGAAGCGGGTGAGAAAAAAAATGAAAAATAGGGGTTTTCGGTTACACAAAATCTGGACGTGATAGAGAAATTTTGACATCAGATCTGAAATCAGCATCAGCGCTTTAGTAGGAATCAGTAGTTCACGTGTCTGTAACAAAAAAAAAGTTGAAATTTGTTGCCTAGTGATAATCAGAAGTTTACAGGGGGAGAGGTTTTACCTCTTACAACAACAGCTCAAGCAGGAATTTACAGGGGTAGAGGTTCGACCCCATTTCTCAATAGTTAAGGTGGGAATTGAAAGCGAGGAGGCTTGTCCTCCTCGAGTAAGAGTTACGGCAGGAATTTAAAATGAGGAGGCTTGGCCTCCTTGGTCTAAGCCTCAGGCAGGAATTTAAAGTGAGGGGGGCTCGGCCTCCTCGGGTGAAGGTTCAGGCAGGAATTTAAAAGGGGAGGTGCAACCTCGGGTAACAACGGGCCAGACAGGAATTTAAAAGGGGGCGAGGTGCAACCTCTGGTATCAAGAGCTCAGGCAGGAATTTAAAAGGGGGCGAGGTGCAACCTCTGGTATCAAGAGCTCAGGCAGGAATTTAAAAGGGGGCGAGGTGCAACCTCTGGTATCAAGAGCTCAGGCAGGAATGATTTAATTTACAATACAAGAAATAAATAAGCCTCAATTTTGGGGGAATGCAGTCGAAGGTTAAGCTCCCGCTTTAACTGGAGAGCTAAAGAATTCTGACGTTAAGCATAATTTAAGCAAAAAGTTAACAAAAAAAGATACTAATTTTTGTAAGGTATACACTTTTGGGTGGCGACATAATGTCGGGGGACCGACATGTACAGAGTACATTAAGTACATAAATTACATTATATTACATACATTAATTATCGTTAATTACAATTTTAGCAATTTGTTAATTGACATATCTAATACTGAAGTAATCTGAATAGGTAACACAATTTAAACAATGAAGGAGAGTTCTCCGTTGTTTTATAATTTACAGGGGATTAACGACAATTATATATATTTATAGTTAACAGTGATTACGCCAAATTATGTCAAATATTATTAGAAGAATGGTTGGTTATTATAGTTTGAAAGTCTAATTAGCCAGCGATGAGGAAAGCGGAGAAAAGATACGGTGTACTTTTCATTTGAAAGTACACGGACATTAATGATAACGTAAGACATAAGTAACGGAATTTGAATGACAATTAGGTAGAAGTAGTAAGTACAGGTAATGAGAACGTGGATAACGATGTGCCTACGTAGATAATAACCAGTAGCCTGGCAGGGAACAATATGGTATATTATAATAATATAACATCACATCTTAACGTTATAAATTGGTAGCAGAGGCAAGAGAGAAGAGTTCGAATTCAGAGGCTCGCTTTTGACGACGTAATCGGAATTCGAGCCTTCGTCTCAGCAATAATAGACAACTTGCGAGAGGTGAAATAATGAAAAGAAATAAAACAAAAAGAATACATGTACGTAATCATGATCGTCAATAGACATGTACGACTGCACACGGTAGTGTACACATATCATTCGTCACACAATAGGTTGTGTGCGTAATATAGACACGAGTAAACATAGACTGATAAGTTGATAGAGCATAACTAAACAATGGGTAATAGGTAATAAAATAGGTAATAGGTAATAAAATTAATAAAGGACGACGGTCAAGAAGGAACATGGATGTATGAATGAGTATGGTTGCATAACACCGACAGGACACAACATATAAATAATGACTCATAGAGAGTGACGTTATTATTATTATTATTATTAAAGAATTTACCATACATTGAATATGAAAGATATCCACATACTAAACACGTGATTCAGTATTCAAGGTATGGAAGGAAATTAAGTTACTTTATGACGTCAGAGTGATTCACTCTGTACGTAATATAAGGGAGGGACATTCGCTGTTTACAGCGAACTTCTAATGGCACAAACATGGATACTGTTCAACCATAGAAATGGTAAATCGCATGGTTGTGACACTGCTCTCCCCTATGAAAAAGGATGTAATAGTAGGGTGGAAGTTTATTTACCATATATTAAAAAAAATGAAACAGCGACAATTTCGGGTTGGATTAATCAAGGCAATTTAGTGGGAAGAATGATAATTATATTAATAAAATTTAAAAAAAATAATCAAGGGGAAAATTTTAAAATTACAGCAATTAAATTAACAAGGTTGAGGTCTGATTACTAGAACTGTAGTGGAAACTCTAGATCAACAAGGTATAAAGTCCGAAGTTGTCACCTTTTAAAAAAAAATTATAAGTATGATTAATTGTGGCAATCATACTACATAAACAATCTTATAAACTAATGAACCATCTAAGTTATTTCTGGCATTTCGACATAATTATTTCAGTTAAAGTTCCAATTACAGGATTGAATCTAATTTAAGTAAAATTTTTAGTTTGTCCAACGTTATAGTAACAAGATTTACGGAACCGTGATAAATTCGGAAAGACTTCCAAGGTTAAGATAATTTTAGGGAAAAAGATACATACATAGTAAATAATGGTTAAAAGGAAAATTCCATGTTTAAGGTTCAGGAATTTTCAATTCATATGGTGACTATTGGAAATAGAGTTTAATCCGTCAGTACTGACAGAGATAAGAGTTTCCGAAGTTATCATGATTATACAGTAAAAAAAACTAATCGTATTCACTATGGTAGATAAAAATCGAATTAAATTTTATTGGTGGACGAAGTCTTCAGCAGTGGGAGCACGGTTGCAGAATGTAAACTTATTTCAAGTCCGAATAAGTTGGTAAAAGATAAAAATTGATTTAAAGAAAAGTAAAATTAATTTATTGAAAACATGAAAATTTATCTAGTTACCGTTTTAGATACTTAGATATTGTTATCCATTAAGAATATCCAGGGAGAAGGAAGATAGAATTACGTAATAGACGATGTATAGACCTTGGGTCGTGTGTATTTGGCACAGAGTGCAAATGCTAGGTGGTTTACCCAAAAATGGGGAAAAGGAATTTATAGTTGAAGTTATACGTGATTGCGTATACGTAGGAAAAAATATGGGTAATACGCGTGTCTAGCTGAGTGGGTATGTACAGTTGTGTGTAGAATATGAAAGTAATTGGTTCATCCCGGGAAGAACTGAATCCTTAGTGGTCAATGGTAAATCATGAAATTTTGAAGAACGGATTAGCTTAGAGGTTGGTTAAAATTAACTTAATAAAACAACAGGCAAGATTATATATTGTAAGCAGCCATTAAGTTTAAATAAATTCAAATAATCCAGAGTAAACATCAATCAGTTATAAGAACATCTTAATGACAATTACTCAAGACTGATTTGAATAAAAAAAAAATAAAAAATAAAAAGTTGAAAATAGAACTCAATTATGAGCTATTCTGAACTGAACACTTGTAGGTTATAAGTTCCGTATAATTAAGATTAATTTAAAAATTAAAACAAAAAACAACTTAACCTAAATTGAGGGTATGTTCGGTCATACGGGTGAATTTCACGAACATACGAAGCCAGACAAATCAGCTGCATGGTTAGGTTGTCTTGCGATCGGGCATGTGGGTCATTCGGTTAAAGGTTTTCGCAACATGCCAGGAAGCAATGGACTGACCATACGAGCCTTGCTCACTCAAGAGGAGGTGGTGTATCGGGATTAAGAAGAATGACTTTCACTGGTTTCAGAAAAGGATCCAGGAACAGCCAAAGAGAAAGATTTGCAAAGTAGAAGGCAAGAAGGGCGAAAACATGAATTCGCGGAAAAAAAATGAAAATGATCGATGGAACGATCATATTATGGTAGTGAGGAATATTCCGCGCTTGCCCTTCCGCGCGTACAACTTCCGACGGAGGAGTAGGTTCGGGTTCGCTCCCGGCACCTATGGGCTTAGCCTCGGAATTAGGTGTAAATTCCTCTACCTTTGAAAACAGAATCAAGTCATCTTCCTTAAATAGGGATTTAAGCGAAATGACCAAATCGGAACTTAAGGGAAATGAGTTTTCAAATTTATTTGGAATAGCCAGAACACTGGGAACTTCAAGTTCCGGCCTAACTGTCACTGAAGGAGGTGACTCGCTCTCGATGGAGTCACAGGGGTTTACTGTGAAGACATTCGAGTCTTCGTACTCAAAATTATCAAAAGTATGTTGGTTTTCTAGTTCTTCGTTCGTCGGAACTAGAACGGAACAATTGACAATTGATGAAGAATCTTCCCCATCTGGTAGCAGTTCCTTTTATTTTGAACTGGTTCCAGGAGTCCGTCGGGCTCTCTGAAACGAGTCTTTCACCCTCAGCTGAAAAGACCGAAGAATAGGGGTGACAAACATACTCGAAAAGTGAGTTCTTTCCTCGAATTAGGCCTGCTTCTCTATCGGCCCAATAAAAATCGTGCGTAATAAGGAAATTCATCCCCAGGAGTAAGTCTCCATCCCAATTCATTCAGATACGACCACAAATGGGGTCAGATAAGGGACTGAATCAAACTCAATAGGAAGGATGATTTCTCCGGTACTGTATTCTTCCCAGTCATCATCAATGCAGGACAAACGAGAATGCAAATCGAATTTTTCCGTAGCCACCTTGAGTAACTTCTCGCATACATCGTGGTTAATGTAATTCGCCTGACAGCCAGTTTCAACAAGAGCCAAAACTGCTTGGTTGTTAACAGAAGTTTTCATGAAAATTTGTGAGCTCTCGTCAATAAGCTCCATTTCAAAAGTCCAAGAAGGCGTCTCCGAAACATGTGAACATGCTTCGTCTGCATCAGCGATGGTTTCGCACGAGGTTGGGGTATTGGGAGGAAAACCAAAATTTGGAATATCGCAATCAGGGGAATCGGGTGACCAACTGGAGAGACATGATGTCTGCAAGTGACAATACGTCTCTACGTGAGCACTTTGCTCTTTAGGAAAAGATTGCTTGCTACACTGCTCCGAACACGAATTAACGGAGTTAAAACAAAACGGAGGGACGGCTTGGTCCTCACTATAGTAATTTAAAAAGAAGTCACTGGGACATGATCGATTCGTTACGAAACTGTTACTGTCATCATAAACATCACAATGATTAAAAACTGACTCGCCTACAGGACCTTGTGGGGCATTCTCCCCAGCTGCTACTACAGCAGAAAAAGCATCATCTGAAGCAAGATGACGGTCATCATGACCAAAAAAATCAAAAACAGGGTCATCTTTCAGACCACTTAAACGAGGCGGCATTGCCGATTGGCCGTTGGCCGAAGTAAACTCAAAACAATTCGGGTCCTGTGGAGAAAAGTTATCATAAACATGGTCATCCTGACCATCTAACGCGTCCTCTTTGGGACATGCATCATCTAAACCAAAAACAACATCAGTAACAGAATTCGCGTCCTTTTTGGGACATGCATGGATATCTGATCCATCTGAATCAAAAACGAGGTCTTCTCGACCAAAGTTCACTGAATGAACTATGTCAGTTGAATCAATGTCCGAATGACTAAAATTACTGACAATTTGAGGAGCAGTGTCTAAATCATCGTACAAGTCATGGCCATCGGGACCAACATGGTTGTCCTGACCATGGTGAGAATAAGATAAATTCTGATTTTCAACATCGGTTGCACAGCAATCATCCAAGTTGTCTGAATTCACATTTAACAAAGAATTGGTCACATCCCCATTTACATTACAACAATTATTAACGTAAGTATTACACTTACTTTCAACGGAAGTTTCATCATAAAGACTTCCAACAGAAGTACCTTTATAATTATATGAATCAACAATTTCATTGTTGTCTTTACTGTTTTCAACATTAGCATCACAAACACTGTCACAAGATGCTTCACAAAAATCATCATCATCAGAGGCTGTGAGTTCTAGCCTCGAAGGAAATTCATTTGATGAACAAGCTGGAACCAACGGTTCAGAACAACTGAGTCAGAGAAGAAAGTTGGGTCAGGATTACCCAAATCTTCCAAGGGTGACGTTTCATCGTCACTATCCAGGTTCTGCTCGGGTGCCTCGCACCAGAGAAGGAAATAACGTCTTTTATCCCATTTAGCGACGAAGCATCCATCCGAAAAGTCGAAATGGAATCCGTAGGGTCGTAGGGATTCTGGGCCAATAATTAAATCACAATCGGGACAATATTCTGACGGCACTAACGAGACATCTATACTAAAAAAACAATAATCAATCCACACATCAAGTTTGGTTTCCGCAATGACGGGAATACGGTTACCCTCGGAATCCCGAACGTATGAAACGGATGGCGGTTCCTTAAAGAGAGGACACAGCAATTTATCCGCTAAAGACGCAGGAACAATACTGGACGAACATTTCGGATCAAAACGACCTAAAAGGGTTTCCTCTGGGCAACGGAGTTTGAAACCGATTCGAGAAAAAAATATTCACTTTCTGGGGATTCCGAATGTACAGAACTCAAAGAGGAAGTGGATTGGGAAGGTGAGTCAGAATAAGGTACACCCAACGCCTTTCTACCCAGACCAGAAGGGTCAACGGAATCACTCCGATTCTCTACCGAAACATTATCGGGAGATGCGCTTTCGCGCATCACTGAAGAATGATGACATGATCCATGAATAAAGGAATGAAGGGAAGTCAATAACTGGCGTGTACCGTTGTTTAAACCTTTAACGTCAACGTCCCATTTGACGGATCCCTGCCTGTCACAGTACTTCGTGATTACCTGCAGACCGTTATATATATCCTGCCAAAAACCTTTAAATTCTACCCAAGACCATTGATATATTTTCCCATTGGACCCATCGATAAGAAAGGTACGGACGCGCGCGGCGTCACCGAAATTTGGGTCACAAGTGTCAAAAGCAAAACTGATTTTATCCGCGTCTGTAGTTAGACAACCTCTAAACGAATCGTCAATTTTACCGAACCAATCCTTAAAGGAGGGCTCTACAAATCTATTATTAACGCGACCGCGAAAGTGAGGGACATCAACTGTACGTTTCAGTACGGAAAAGGGAGTTATAAGATTAACAGTAGTGCATGTCAGGGGGGGTAATGGTTTGGACATCGTTAATCATAACACCTGTCGTTGACACGGAAGTGTGTGTAAAACAAAAATAACCATGTAAGAGACAAGCAATAAAAAAAAATAAATGGAACAAAGTCTAAGTATTTTGTATAGTTACGAAATAACGTAGAACAAAATGGGCGACTCTGCGTTTACTCCGGATGCCGTAATCGACGAGTAATTTTCGAATCTCCCAACGCTGAAGTCTCGTTGGCAAGGGTCGAAATTCCGTCAAAATCACACACTAGAAAAAAAGGTTACATTATAATAACAATAACATGAATTTTCACTAAAATTAATGAAAAAGGTTTAAATTGAAAAAATGAAAAAAATAAAAAAAAGGAACCTAACCGGGTTCAACTAAATAAAAATGTGAGTTATGGGTATATACATCAGCATTCTGACTGATCGCATTTATGTCCCACAACAAAATCTAAAATGATATTATTTAATATCCTCAATAAAAAAAACAATGCAGATAATTTTATAAAAAGAATTTAAAAATTCAGATTTATAATCTGTTGGAAAAATAAATACGTGAATACTGAATCAATGACAACGTCTGATTAGTACTGTATTTCGTATCACTATCGAACAGTTAATTAAAATCAATTAGTTAAAAAAAATGATTAAGTGTTTATAAAGTCACTTCACTGTTTCACACTAAAAAGGGAAAAATAAAAGTGAATTAAAATTACTAAAATTAAAGAAAAATGATAATTAAGAAAATGATTTAAAAGTAATAATTAATAATTAAAACTCATCACATAAACGAAGAAAAACGTTTTGGTGAGCTGGTGCCTCGAAGCCTCCACGAAGCTTTGAAGGTCAGCCTCACTCAGCTCAGTTAGGTGTGCCGCTCGTGACGTCATCTAATCGCCACGACGGAGCATACCAACGTTGAAGGAAGATTGTAGACAGGAAGACGGTCGAACGGTTGATTGGAGAAAAATACGAACAATAATTCAAAAGTTGATTGAAGAGAAGTTCAAGGGAAATTTTTGTAGTAAATATTTGGGGTTGATTGGAGAGAGAATTTCAAGGAAGGAATTTCCAAGTAACAAAAGTTGATTGAAGGTCAACGATGAGTTGAATTAAATTGAGGTTGCAGATGGTGGGGTTGGAGTCCAAGTTGAAGAGGTTGCGGTCGACGTCGAATGAGTGAATCCATGAAGTGTTTCAAAAATTGTTCAAAGTAGGGACATCCATTGATGGACGACGGTTTTTTCGGTGGGGAACTAAAACAGTCTCGGTGTTGGGAAACTGAAGCAGTCTCGGTGGGGGACCTCCAGTGTGTCGCGCATACGTTGTGCGAGCCTCTGCCCGCTTGCGACTTTTTAGGGTTAATGCACTTTGGACAATCCAACGAAGGTGGTCCTTTGTTGGGTAAGCTCGGCCTTGGCCGAGAGCATCCGAGTATCAATATAAATAGTTTCTACCAAGTTTTTTTTTTTCTCCCGAAGGGATGAATGGAAACACTTCACTTCAAAAATTGGAGTTTTAGTTCACTCATAAATTTTATTTCACAAATAATATATATATATACAGGACGAGGCACTGATAATCAGAAGTTTACAGGGGGAGAGGTTTTACCTCTTACAACAACAGCTCAAGTAGGAATTTACAGGGGTAGAGGTTCGACCCCATTTCTCAATAGTTAAGGTGGGAATTGAAAGCGAGGAGGCTTGTCCTCCTCGAGTAAGAGTTACGGCAGGAATTTAAAATGAGGAGGCTTGGCCTCCTTGGTCTAAGCCTCAGGCAGGAATTTAAAGTGAGGGGGGCTCGGCCTCCTCGGGTGAAGGTTCAGGCAGGAATTTAAAAGGGGAGGTGCAACCTCGGGTAACAACGGGCCAGACAGGAATTTAAAAGGGGGCGAGGTGCAACCTCTGGTATCAAGAGCTCAGGCAGGAATTTAAAAGGGGGCGAGGTGCAACCTCTGGTATCAAGAGCTCAGGCAGGAATGATTTAACCCTCTAACGCCGACTGAGTCGAATACTTAGCGTTTCAAATACACGCATTTAGACTTAACCCTACAAAAACGTTCGGCGTTAAAGGGTTAATTTACAATACAAGAAATAAATAAGCCTCAATTTTGGGGGAATGCAGTCGAAGGTTAAGCTCCCGCTTTAACTGGAGAGCTAAAGAATTCTGACGTTAAGCATAATTTAAGCAAAAAGTTAACAAAAAAAGATACTAATTTTTGTAAGGTATACACTTTTGGGTGGCGACATAATGTCGGGGGACCGACATGTACAGAGTACATTAAGTACATAAATTACATTATATTACATACATTAATTATCGTTAATTACAATTTTAGCAATTTGTTAATTGACATATCTAATACTGAAGTAATCTGAATAGGTAACACAATTTAAACAATGAAGGAGAGTTCTCCGTTGTTTTATAATTTACAGGGGATTAACGACAATTATATATATTTATAGTTAACAGTGATTACGCCAAATTATGTCAAATATTATTAGAAGAATGGTTGGTTATTATAGTTTGAAAGTCTAATTAGCCAGCGATGAGGAAAGCGGAGAAAAGATACGGTGTACTTTTCATTTGAAAGTACACGGACATTAATGATAACGTAAGACATAAGTAACGGAATTTGAATGACAATTAGGTAGAAGTAGTAAGTACAGGTAATGAGAACGTGGATAACGATGTGCCTACGTAGATAATAACCAGTAGCCTGGCAGGGAACAATATGGTATATTATAATAATATAACATCACATCTTAACGTTATAAATTGGTAGCAGAGGCAAGAGAGAAGAGTTCGAATTCAGAGGCTCGCTTTTGACGACGTAATCGGAATTCGAGCCTTCGTCTCAGCAATAATAGACAACTAGTGAGAGGTGAAATAATGAAAAGAAAATAAAACAAAAAGAATACATGTACGTAATCATGATCGTCAATAGACATGTACGACTGCACACGGTAGTGTACACATATCATTCGTCACACAATAGGTTGTGTGCGTAATATAGACACGAGTAAACATAGACTGATAAGTTGATAGAGCATAACTAAACAATGGGTAATAGGTAATAAAATAGGTAATAGGTAATAAAATTAATAAAGGACGACGGTCAAGAAGGAACATGGATGTATGAATGAGTATGGTTGCATAACACCGACAGGACACAACATATAAATAATGACTCATAGAGAGTGACGTTATTATTATTATTATTATTAAAGAATTTACCATACATTGAATATGAAAGATATCCACATACTAAACACGTGATTCAGTATTCAAGGTATGGAAGGAAATTAAGTTACTTTATGACGTCAGAGTGATTCACTCTGTACGTATAATATAAGGGAGGGACATTCGCTGTTTACAGCGAACTTCTAATGGCACAAACATGGATACTGTTCAACCATAGAAATGGTAAATCGCATGGTTGTGACATATATATATATATGATGAATAAAACCACGAAGGAAAGGAAACACCAAATGGTGCTCAAGCGCTTTCGTCTAATGACATCCTCAGGAACACTGAAGTACATAAAAGGGTAACAGCCTATATATAGGTTACAGAAAGAAAAAAAAAAGAAAAATAAATAACATACATACATACATACACACACATATATATATATACACATACATATCTATATATACATATACATACATATATATATATATATATATATATATATATATATATATATATATATATATATATATGCAATAAACAGAGAAGTAAAAATAAAAATGAAAAAAAATTAAAGGATTATCAGTGAGGCGTACAGATTTGTAAGGAATAATATCGATTTTTAGCACAAGATCAAATGGATTATAAAAATACAAATTTATATTGGAAAACTGCCCGGGTTTTAACACTCTGCCTATGGTCAGGTTACGATATATATAAAAATAAAATGCAAATTAAAAGTTAATAAAGTAGCAGACAAGTTTACCAAAGATTTAGTGTTCTACCCTTCTTATCTAAATCTGTTTGGAAGGAATTCAAAATAACAGGATCGAGTTGAAAAAGACCTTTGCTTATGTTGAAGTTATTTGAAAGTTGGATAATGGCAGACTCAAGAATATTTCTATTAACAATGTTGCTACAATGGAATAAAACTGAAGCATTATTCCAATCAATACAGTGGGCTAACTCTGACAAATGGACAAAAAGGGCACTGGACAACTGTCCTGTTCTAACGGAATATTGATGCTGTTTTATACGTGTGTGCAAATCCTTTCCCGTCTGACCTATGTAAAAGGAATCACATTGTTTACAACCAATTTTATAGATAATGCCTGAATTATTGGTAGGGCTATTTTTTACTATGATATTTTTCACAATATTGTTATATGAAAATACTACATTAATATCCAAAAGTTTAAGTACATTAGCAATGCCTAAAAAGCCCGGGAAAAATGGAAGTACTAAAATATTTTTTGACAAAGTACGAGTGTTATTATTGACACGATAGAAAGTTCGTTTTGCCTTGTTGAGACAAGATTCCATAAACGCAGATGGATAACACAAATCACTTCCAATACCGTTGATTTTTTCCAATTCGGCATCGATGTATTCCGGACTGGCGATCCTAAGGGCGCGGAGAAACATTGATGAAAAAATGGCCTTCTTAGTGGGGGTGTCATGTCCCGAGTAAAAGTGTACGTAGGACAAATTGTTTGTTGTTTTCCGATAAATACTAAACTTAAAACCTGGGCTTTCCCTATGTACACGCACATCCAAAAATGGGATTGAATTGTCTTGTTCCACTTCTAAAGTAAACTTAATGGAGGGGACTTGATCATTTAACTGAAGGAGGAAGTTATCCAGGTCACGATTCATGGGCCAGATACACAAAATATCGTCGACGTACCGCAACCACTGGATGCCAACCCCCAGGATTCTCGGAATATAAGTAATTTCGAAAAACTCCATATAAATATTGGAGAGGAGGGGCGATAAGGGGTTGCCCATGGCCATCCCAAAAACTTGTTGATAATACTCGTTATTGAAAGTGAATACATAAGTATGACCTGCCACTACCTTCACACATTGTTTTGGAACTTATTAAGCTTTGCATCAAAGACTGTAAATTCACTTTCAATAACGAGTATTATCAACAAGTTTTTGGGATGGCCATGGGCAACCCCTTATCGCCCCTCCTCTCCAATATTTATATGGAGTTTTTCGAAATTACTTATATTCCGAGAATCCTGGGGGTTGGCATCCCGTGGTTGCAGTACGTCGACGATATTTTGTGTATCTGGCCCATGAATCGTGACCTGGATAACTTCCTCCTTCAGTTAAATGATCAAGTCCCCTCCATTAAGTTTACTTTAGAAGTGGAACAAGACAATTCAATCCCATTTTTGGATGTGCGTGTACATAGGGAAAGCCCAGGTTTTAAGTTTAGTATTTATCGGAAAACAACAAACAATTTGTCCTACGTACATTTTTACTCGGGACATGACACCCCCACTAAGAAGGCCATTTTTTCATCAATGTTTCTCCGCGCCCTTAGGATCGCCAGTCCGGAATACATCGATGCCGAATTGGAAAAAATCAACGGTATTGGAAGTGATTTGTGTTATCCATCTGCGTTTATGGAATCTTGTCTCAACAAGGCAAAACGAACTTTCTATCGTGTCAATAATAACACTCGTACTTTGTCAAAAAATATTTTAGTACTTCCATTTTTCCCGGGCTTTTTAGGCATTGCTAATGTACTTAAACTTTTGGATATTAATGTAGTATTTTCATATAACAATATTGTGAAAAATATCATAGTAAAAAATAGCCCTACCAATAATTCAGGCATTATCTATAAAATTGGTTGTAAACAATGTGATTCCTTTTACATAGGTCAGACGGGAAAGGATTTGCACACACGTATAAAACAGCATCAATATTCCGTTAGAACAGGACAGTTGTCCAGTGCCCTTTTTGTCCATTTGTCAGAGTTAGCCCACTGTATTGATTGGAATAATGCTTCAGTTTTATTCCATTCTAGCAACATTGTTATTAGAAATATTCTTGAGTCTGCCATTATCCAACTTTCAAATAACTTCAACATAAGCAAAGGTCTTTTTCAACTCGATCCTGTTATTTTGAATTCCTTCCAAACAGATTTAGATAAGAAGGGTAGAACACTAAATCTTTGGTAAACTTGTCTGCTACTTTATTAACTTTTAATTTGCATTTTATTTTTATATATATCGAAACCTCACCATAGGTAGAGTGTTAAAACCCGGGCAGTTTTCCAATATAAATTTGTATTTTTATAATCCATTTGATCTTGTGCTAAAAATCGATATTATTCCTTACAAATCTGTACGCCTCACTGATAATCCTTTAATTTTTTATTTTTTATTTTTATTTTTACTTCTCTGTTTATTGCATATATATATATATATATATATATATATATATATATATATATATATATATGTATATGTATAATAGATATGTATATATATATATATATGTGTGTATGTATGTATGTATGTTATTTATTTTTCTTTTTTTTTCTTTCTGTAACCTATATATAGGCTGTTACCCTTTTATGTACTTCAGTGTTCCTGAGGATGTCATTAGACGAAAGCGCTTGAGCACCATTTTGTGTTTCCTTTCCTTCGTGGTTTTATTCATCATAAATATTTTTCACGTGTTACTTTCGTGAAATAATTTTCATATATATATATATATATATATATGTATTGTTAACGATATGTTTATTTATTATGTATATTTGTAAATATATACCTTGAATAATTCGTTTATTAAATAAATCGTGCTTCAATTAGCGTTTCACTTTCTCCTTTGTGTGTGTGTGTGTGTGTGCGCGCGCGCGTATGTACAGGAGAAAGTTCTAAGCTCCGCCTCCTGTATGATCAGTCACGTGATTCCTACTACTACCTGGGCATATCTCTTCCCTGCGTGTTCAGTTGTCCGCTGCAAGCCGTGGATCTCAGACGTGTATTTTCCCACGTACACGAAAATTAGTAATGGCTACCTTTAATATTGCGTGTTCAACGTTTATGAAGTGGTATTCGGCAAAGTGTGGAGATGTGGTGATTACTGAAAGACTCCCTATTCCACCCTCCTTTGATACTTTTAAGGCTACATTGAACTGTGCGAAGGAACAAGAGGTACAAATACTCTACGGCTATTCTGGCGGTGACATTGTAGGATTTCGTGGTACAAATGATGTATTGAAGTATGTTGTAGACTTAACCTTTATAAAAGCTCACATATACCGCGAAGTAGAAGAAACAACTCGTGCAGAAGATAAGTAACGGTTATGGTTAGTGAGTCTTGTTGATGAGTGGTGTGACAAGCAATATTATGTCATGTTCCATCATACCGAGTACTCGTACCCTACGGTTGAGAATGTAAATCTTGTCATCATGGAGAATCTTAAGTATTTTTACCACTACATTAATGTATATCATGACGAGGTTTGTAGTGAGGTTGTGGCTAAAGGCCTGTGCGAGTTTTTAACAGAATTTAGAGACGAGTATCATCTGCTAAGCAAAAAGGAAAAATATGGGCATATGTTTCACTCAGTGTACCGGAGTGTGAATAAAATGTGTTTAGTTCGTGAAAATCCCCCTGAACGAAAATATCTGGTGGCATTCTGGGGAGTGGGTGATAAAACATTAAACCTAGTATTGCTTCACGTATCGGAAAATTTCTCAAAACACCTACCCAGTATAATGGGGCACAAGTATTCACATGACTTTCATGTTGGAACAAACCCGTACACGATTCAACAGTTTATGATGTGGCTCGCTACCCCCGTCGAGCCGAGCCGCCTACCCGTGTACCTCACCCCTCCACACCTGAAACACACGAGTTCGAACAAACCCGTACACGTTTCACCCGTGTGACTCACTCCTCCACACCTATTCCCCCGAGCTAAACAACTCGCCGGTTGCTCATAGTCATCTCAGAGCTTGAACCGACTGGACGTGCACTCTTCGAATACGATGGAATTTCCTTTGAGAAGCATTCTCAGTGCCCCGTACGATGTGTCCGTGACGAAGTCATTGCGTGTGTTCAGGCGTGAAACCGGTACCATTAACTAAATACTTGAAACGATTTGCAGGCAAGCAAAGTCTGGTAAACGTAATGTTATTTATTTAAGTGCTGAGGAGATGAATAGAATCTTCGTGATAGTTGAGAAGTGAGGTGAGGACCGTTATAAAATACCTGCAGGTGTAGGTACAAGAAGAGAACAGATTAGTGATGCCCCCTCATATGCCGTTGTTTGTATGTTGTGTATAAATAACGATCAACCATGCATTGATATACGGTTGATGTGGAAGAATGCATCTGATAATAACGTTCTTGTCCCCACGCGAAACCGATTCATCCTCGACAGAATGTTTGAAATCGTCGGATTCCGCAAGCTGAAGCCTATATTAGACGCTCGTGTTACGGATATGATTTGTTTTGACACGGTTCTTGAATACGCATACACCACTCTGCTCGACGGGTTTATCGAATGTAGGAATGAACAAGGCGAGAATGGTCTAGAGTTGGATGCTTATTTAAAAGGTTTAGACTCTTCGAAACATCCCGAACTTTGGTACAAAGGACTTCAGCGGTACAGGGCAGAGGTCGCCTACACTGTTCACCCTGAAGAGCTGTATGTCTATATAATGAGTAGCTGTCGTTACGACTTGGAAGATTATTTCAATTGCTGCTATGCAGAGTGAAGAAGAGTTCACGATTGAAAAGCTCGGGACGGTAAGAAAAACCCCTCGATTGGAAAGGAGTGTTTATAAACTTGTATTTAATAATGACGTGATGGCTAACGATGCCCTCTTTGTGCGTGCTTTTGAGTGTATTCTAGCTGTGTTTAAAGATACCTTGCCAACCGAATATAAAGTGGGCACAAAAATAGTTTCAACGATATGAAGGCCATTCATATTGAGTATAGGTATCCCTATAACTTGAGCGGTGAAATAATGTTAAATCGTATTTACTGGTAGTGCAAAGCAATAATGATGTGACTAGACTCGGTTACGTGTGAGTTCAGTGTTTTAGTTAAGCGCAGTAGAACATAAAGTATTGTGATGTATATGTTGATGATTATACTCCTTCGTTTTGTATATTATTATTTTTTTATTTTCAATATATGTAATATTATTTTCAATATATTTATTTATTTAATATAATTGTGTGTATATATATATATATTTTTTATTTTTTCCCTGTACTAATATATTGATGATTATACTCCATCGTTTTGTATATTTTTATTCCTCGTTCGTATTTCTTATGCTATTATTATTTTTTTATTTTTGATCATGTATATTCCACCGTTTGAGTGTATATTTATTTTCTATATATTTCGTGAAATTGATTCCAATAATTCGTCTAAACAAACAGAATGATGTAACTGTGTTTTATTTAATTCTTTTGTTTGTAAACGATATTATTATTTAATTATACCAAATGGCTGCCTTCTAAACCGACTGACGGATTTCTGAGCCATCTGTCAAGAATATTTGAATAGCACAATCTGGCAGCTGAAAAGTTAATATATACACCTGCTTTCTAGGTCTTCTACGTCAACTGGCTGGTTAAGCCAACTGACGGAATATGCGAACTGTCGGAAAGCCAACTGTCGAGAATATATGCTTTAATTAATTAAATAGCGCAATCTGGCAACTCAACCCTAATATTGTATACCTGAACAAGCCATTTACGCCTTCTAAGAAGCTTTCTAAGCCAACTGGCGGATTAAGCCAAGTGGCTGATTAGAACCTTATAAGACAGCGGGCGCTGGTATGAAATTTCAATATGCGCTTGGCAGGAACCAAGCGAACACTCCTCTCTCCTCATTTCTCTCTTAGGTTAGGTATACCCCTTTGGGGGGTGAGGCCGTACCACCTTCTCCCCCAAAGACCCTCCTCCTTTCTCTCCCTCTCTTAGGTTAGGGGATTAAGGCAGGGGTTTGCTGCCAATTTCTTAACAACCGGTTCTGATACAGATTGGGGTGTAAATCGGCGAGCGCAAATGGCGCCAGTTATTAAGCTAGGGGGTCTGTGGTGAGCGGTAGTTCCCCAGCGGGGTCCGGGACGGATCCCCGGAAGCCAACGCATTTTAGCTTTTACAAACCGCATTTTGTAATATTTTGGCAGAAATTATTTAACATATTCTTTATACTCACTAATGACATAATTATCTAAAAATAAACTAATTTTTCATCAAAAAATAAATAAATATTGAAACGACCACTGCTTGTGATACTACCTATATTTTTCTATAAAATCCTGAAAATATGAAAAAAAATTTAGATATAAATAAATTTCTACTGACTTAAATATTTATTAAAAACAAACAAACGGTTCGGTGATCCAATCAAAATTTAACATCCGGTTCGGGCGAACCGGACCGAACCGGTCCCAGCACACCCCTGGATTAAGGATACTATGGATCTGGATGTTCCCTAATCAGGCCACCATCCCCGTGTGGTCTAAAATAACACTAGCATTATCTATATATAAATATTCAATGTAAATTTCATATTTACATTTAGGATAAACAGTTCTAATTGTGACATATGTGCATGTATTATATGTATTTATATGGCGTCCAAGACAACTCCTAAGACAATTCTATTTTTACAAATTTTGAAAGTTCCTTCTCGCCTAGTACCCTAAAATTTCATTTACTGGGCGACAAATTTTCTTCACTGGGTGACATTCATGTCGCCCACTCACTAGGTTAAAGAATGCTCTGCCCTAGCTTCATGAACAGTTTGATGTTAATGGTTGCTATGTCGTTAGAAGATCTGATAGATTTTGAGATGGTTTTTGGACGGATTTGGTTATCGAACAAGCACTTATGAGAGCAATCAAAAGTCGAGGGGGTTGACACGAGGCCGTGGTATGTCAGAAGTAGTGCGTCTGTTGTGGGTTCACAGCGGCCATAAGTGTGCAGAAATACATGAAGCTATGACCGACATTAGTAAATCAAAGCACACAACAAGTGAACAACATGTGGAACTTGGCAAAACACGAAGGAACCGAGACCATGCAGATTTGACAAAATGTTACATTGGTTTACCAACTTAACCCATTTACACCTATTGATCAAAACTTGAGATGTCTACACCCAAGAATCATCTCACTTAAAGGCAAAGACGGAATAAACTGTGACGATGGTAAAGTTTTCACGGATATTGCTTTTAAACGTAGTGACTTTGTGAGTACATTTGTCAATTTACATGAAGATATAAAGGTAGATGATGAAACCGTCCACATCGATCCATCTGGACTCTTCGCAAGACTGATAGTAATAACAGACCAAAGGTGGGCAGTTGCGCCGCAAAAAGTTGCGGCGCAACATTTTTGGTTGCGCTTGCGCTTGCGCCGCACATTTTTACAGAGAGTTGCGGAATTGTTTGCGGCGCAACTTATATATGCAGTTTCAAGATTAGCGCGCAACGCGCAACATTTAATATTACTTCTCTGTAAAAATAACCCAAGCGAATGTAACTTAAATATTTTTATCTGGCAACACTGCACTTCAATTGTTTACATTCAGTCACATTCTCAATGCGCCAGTATCACTGTCTGACTTTCTGTTGTTTTCGTTTCTTTTACTTTTTAGTACTAGTATTATGGATCGTTTTGTGGTGTCTGTGGCCGACAGCACTGATTCTGCCGACCAGGACATGGACAGAGAGGTTGAAGTGACTGAGAATGTTGAAAGCCGTTCCCCTGAGACTGAAGCAAGTGTCAGTGAGGTTTCCGCTTCAGGATCGGGGGCCCCTACCGTTAACCCCTGGCCTTACTTGGCCGACTTTTTTGAGTTCAAGGGTCAGGCCCAGGCACAGGGCCACACGGACAACTTCCTGTACGAGTGTGTCCGCTGCAGGCCCAATAAGAAGGTCTTCTCAGCCAACAAGAAGTCAAGATACAGCCTCCGGAAGCATATGGAGAGTAAGCACGGCTACTGCCTTCAGAAGTTTTTTGACTGATGTATGGACGGGACAAAAGAAGCCAAGAAACGCCATGCATCCTTGCACGAAGCTGCCACCAAGAGGCAGATGATGTGCCGCCAACCAACCTTGATGGAGATGGCAGGCCCATCCAAGTGTAGGCACAACATCAGCAAAGCTACCTTCCAACATAAGGTGAGTCAGGAAAATTTGATTTCAATAATTTGCTTAACATTTTTTTCAAAAATTAACCTACTGAATTAAATTTATGAATGTAACATTATAGCAAATTGACAAGAGATGTAAAATAAATTTTACTTTTATATTTAATTCTATAGCTCATCAACATGTTTGTGGACAACATGATCCCCTTCTCTGTTGTGGACAACCCCACGTTCATGGACTTTGCTGCCATGATACCTGGCGGCTACATGGAGAGTATGTCGCGAAGGACACTGACGAGGTGCATCGAGTCCAGGTTTGAAACTTTTAAATATTATAATCGAATATGCTTCAAAGTGAAATTTTAACGTATACGTGCCATTATAAACTAAGAAATTCTATAGTTATTCCCTTTAATTTTCATTTTCTTTGAATGACATTAGAAAGTATGATGCCTGTATGGATATCTAAACTCATTTGTAATAAAATATATCATGAAATGGAGGTCTGGATAAACTCTGAATAAAGTTTTTTCCGTTTTTTTTACACATTCCTGCGTGCGCATATCCATAGAGGCCCGCAGCTTAAGGCTTAAAATTTTACATTATTGCATATTAGACTCTTTATTTAATATTTATTAACTAAGTGATTTGATTGATTTCATTTGTAATTTGTTTTTATACTTTAAGGTATGAGACTGACCAAAAGAAGCTGAAGGACATCCTCAGCAACCTGCCATCCGTGGCCACCACTGCCGATGCCTGGACGTGCAGAAACAGGTTTGTAAGCCAAATTTTAAAGCAAAAAGAAAAAAATAAGCAACAATTCCACAGAAACATTCTACCTTGAAAATCTGAAGTTGAAAATTAAAAAGTCAAACAAACTTTTATTTTATATAATTTCTAAAAAACGTTTTACATTTTAGATCATACCTCGGCATGACCGTTCATTGGATAGACCAAGAGACCCTCAAGAGGAAGAATGCTGTCTTGGTGTGCCAGAGACTGAAGGGCCGTCACACCTATGACATATTGGCTAAGGTCATCCAGGACACACACTGGAGCTTTGGCATCGAGAACATTGTGGGCAGGACAACCACAGATAACGGGTCCAACTTTGTCAAGGCATTCAAGTAAGTTAAAGAAAAGTTAATTTTTTCAAGCACATTGCAATACCAAAGAATAATTGCGAGAATGTCTTGGAAGTTGAATTCTAGGTTTGTAAAACTTAAAAGATTTTACATGGTTCATATTTTATAGGGTCTTTGGTGAACCTGAACCTGACCATTTTGGTGCCGAAGTTGGGGAGCAACAGGATGACCCAGAAGATGCTGCTGAGGTGCTGGAAGTGGCAACTATTTTGGGAGGTGATTAATTTAGAATTTGTACCCGCTGTAAATCAAACTTTTTTTTAGAAAACTTATTTTTAGAAATTTATTATAATCGTACCCAATGTAAATCCTTGTATTAAATATGACTTTATTTTTAGATCATGAAAAAGAGTTTAAAGACCAGCCCTCTTATCAGTCTTATGACCTGCCGAAGCATTCACGGTGTGCTGCCCACACCCTCAACCTGGTGGCCACCGCTGATGCTGAAAAGGCTTTGACCAAGAGCCCCCAGTACAAAAAGACCAGTCGTTCAGCCTTTGCCAAGGCCCAGGAACTTTGGAATAAGCAGCACAGGTAAATTAATTTATTGAACATTTCTGCACTCCAATAACAATTAAAAATTAAATAAATTTAAGAAAAAAACAAATAAATTCTATTATTTTTGTTTAACTTAAATTTGTGTTATTTTATAGGAGTTCTCAAGCCTGCGACCTAATCAGGGATGAGGTCGGAATGCTGCTTATTGTCCCAACAGTCACCAGGTGGAACTCAGTGTATGACGCCGTGATCCGTCTGGTCGACATATTCAACAGCAAGGACGCAGCCAGGGGACTGAACAAGGCCTGTCACGCACTCAACATTCCTGCTTTCACGTCCGGTTAGTGATAACTACAATTTTTTTTTTTTTAGAAATTAGTCGTTAGTTCAAAAAAATTAAATTACAAATTGTATAACTTTCCATGTTAACAACTTTTACTTACAGAACTTATATAAAGTTATTTTTCCAGGTGACCAGGAGTTCTTCAAGGCCTATCGGCAGGTCATGGAGCCGGTGGCCAAGAACCTAGACGTCCTGCAGGCGGAGGGGAGAGCCTACATGGGCGTCTTGGTGCCCACCTTGGTCCTCTGCCTCTCCAGTCTCAACAGGCACAAGCACAACGAAGAGTTGGCCGTCTGCCTCCCTCTGACAGAGGCCTTGACTGAGGGGTTGATGGGCAGGTTTGGCCATGTCTTTACAGACATGGACTGCCTCTTAGCTACTGCCTTCAACCCGCAGTTTAAGCTGTCAAGATGGCCAGAGCTGGTGCCAGGAAGAGACCCGGAGGAGTTGAAGAGGACAGTCACCAGCAAAGTTGTGTCGTTGGTGGACAGGGCCAGGAAGGATGAAGAGTTCAGCAGCAGCAGCAGTGATGCGGAAGCGGCAGACAAAGGGGACTTCCTCGAGCAGCTGTACGACACAGGAGTAATCAGCAAACAGAAGAAGGAGAGCACAATGCTGGTGAACAGTTTCCTGGACCAGAGGCCGGAGAAAAATATCGCGAGGAACGTGTTCACTTGCAAGGAACTGACAGACCTCTTTGTGCAGTATAACACACCCATTCCCTCAAGTGCGGCTGTAGAACGTCTGTTCTCTTTGGGGAAGGATGTTCTGAAGCCAAAACGGGCTGGACTCTCCGATCCACACTTTGAGATGCTGGTGTTCATGAAGGGGAACCTGGCTCTTATGTAGTGATTTTTTTGCATTTATTATATATTGTAATAAAATATTGATATTATCTTTTTCTGTATCAGATATATTTTGTTTAACTTGTAAAAAGGCTTTTTATTTTAATATTATTTTTTTTATTTTTCAAAAGTTGCGCGTTGCGCTTGCGGCGCAACTTTTTGAAAAGGGTTGCGCTTGCGCGTGCGGCGCAACTATTTCAGCAGAGTTGCGGTTGCGGCTGCTGCGCTACAAAAATCGTTGCGCGTGCCCACCACTGTAACAGACCAATCAGACAGCATCGAACCATACTTTGAATATGAGCTGACACAAGAGCCTACAGCATTGTTTAAAGATCATTTGATGAGAAAACCAAACAAGGCAACCTTAACAAGAATCATCACTGATAATGCCAACCCTCTGGATGCTATACCCAACAGTAAGATCGTTTTGGATGATGGTGCATTATTTCATCATGTACATCGGAAGACCAATTCCACGTATCATGAATATGTCAATATCATGAATATGTTCAGAAAAAGTATGGTTTATGTACGATAGTTTTTGACTGCTATAACAATGAACCATTTAAGAAAGACCATGAGCACCTTAGGCGAACCAGAAAACCCTCAGCATTTGTTAAAATCACCAAGAATATGACTGTGCACAAAGATCAACACATCCTACTAGCAAATGAGAAAAACAAAATTCAGTTCATTCGCCTACTAGTGGATCATTTCACCTCAAATGGCTTTGATGTTCACCAGAGTAACAGTGATGGAGATACCTTAATTGTCAAAGCAGCCTTAGATTTTGTTCATCTGGATACCCTACCACAGTAATTGCAGATGATACAGATATCCTCGTTGTACTGTTGCACCATTTTCGTAAAAGTATGGCTGATATATACATGTATTCTGAGGCATTAAAACGAAAAAAGGACCATTCTAGAATTTTGAGTGTGCTACTGTAGCTGTAGCAAACTCACTTAGTCCTGTACTACTCCAAAATTTACTATTCATTTATGCCTGGGGTGGATGCAATACGACTTCATCGATATATTTGGCCAAGGGAAAGGAGCTATCTTGAAGAAAGTATTGACATCAAAGGAAGTTAAAGTTTCCTACTCCTATGAGGCTAGCCACGTAGAGATTGCTGAGGCAGGAGCAAGGTTATTTGTGATCGTGTATGGTAGGAAGGTTACTGACGATTTAAACAAGCTTCGTTATATATCTTGCATGAACACTATTACAGCTTCCAAGTCTTCACTTCGGGCAGAAAAACTGGCGCCGACGTAGATTGCAGCTGAGTATCATAGTTACAAGCCGGGGATGGAGAATGGTTAATGGTATCTTGCTCCTATAATGACAACTAAAGAGCAGGCACCAAGCAATTTATTGAACTTCATTCGCTGTAAATGTAAATTTTCATCGAAGAATCCTTGTGGAAATAATGTGTGCTCATGTCGAAAACATGGTTTGAAATGTGTCACTGCCTGTAGGGCTTGTCGTGGTAATAGTTGTAATAATTCAGAAGTACTTACAGACAATGTTGAATATGATAAAATTTTATTTGATGTATTTGAATAAGTCAGTACATTTTGTGATGAATGTGAACCAAAATAATGATATTAGGCTTCTTCTTTTCAAGGTAGGGTATGCTATTCAAAGCTTAGTGCTATCGTTAACGCGTTATTTTTAGTCAAATATTGAAACGAGTCAAGCATATTTTCCCCCAAGGTGGATTATTGCGGATTTTTAATGGTTTTACTATGATAAGAGGAATATTTATGCTAAATTTCATTTTGTTATGAATTTATTCCGGATGGCAATGCTTGTAGACTACACTACTATATTTATTTTACTTTGAAATTTTGAGATGATTTTGTCTTAAATTTCTTACAACAAATTCTTTAAAAATTGTAATAGTATACGCATATATATATATATATATATGCAATGCTATATCATGTATTGTATGTGTATTGAAAATGACCAACTGTATTAACTGCAAAATGTTTTCCTCTGTCGAGCGTTGGTTTCCATGGTTACGGATACATACAAACAACACTCGAATTGAAGAGTATTACTCCGCAAGATGTTTATATATTTAAGCAAAAAGGTAAATGAATATATTTCTATACATCTTCGCTCTTCACCCATTATAAAACAAATAACTTAAATAATAAATAATGTAGAAAATCTTTTAGAACTGAATTGTCTCGATGGTTTGTTTGTTTGTTTGTTTTGAGTTCAAATTCAAATTCAGGTCAGTTTGATCAGATGTAGCAGGGAAAGGGTTTTTTCTTTTCTCATTTCTTTTCCTTGATATCGGGAGCCCTTATTTCCCCATACGGAAGAGCGTGGACGTGGACTACGACGGAGTCTAGTGAGCCCGAGATGGGCGGCCCAACACCATTTGTTATGACGGAGGTGAAAGTCGAACCCTGACTTTCACGGCCAAAGTCCAATCTCCGACCAACCAACCGAGCCACAGAAATACACTTACGCTTTTTTTCCTTTGTTTCATTGCATTATCTCGTCTTTATCTAATTTTTGTTTACCAATTTAACTTTTGACTTTTCATTATTTTATCTTATTTTTTCTTTTAGTCTGCCTTATTAACCTTATTTCTTTTATCTAATTCTGAACTACGTCGTGGCTACGTACACGGCACCTTTTCCAGTAAGATCGGCGACAGTGAGGTTGGTAATAGTTTGATGGGTTCTCCGTGTCCTTTGTGTTCAGATGATGTAGCGACCCGTGGTTCGGCTCCCACGTAAAGTTGTAGGTCCCCTTGACTGTTAGTACGGTGGCAAAATCGTGCGGTTAATATGTTTTACTTTTATTTAACCCATTTTTATCTTCGTCCGTATTTTCTCTTCATCTTAGATCGCTATTCCGAACAATGTTCGCCTTCGGTGCGTTTCTTGGAACCGTGATGAAGGATACATTGCTTGCGGAGGGGACGATGGTCTTCTGAAAGTTCTTAGGCTCGATCCAGGTAATGCTGGGTGAGGTGTTTTGTGGTATATGAGCTTTAAAGACGAAAGAGGTTTATGTAAAGTCAGATAAATAGTTAAATATTAGGTAAGTGTAAGTGTTTGGAGGTAAAATATTGTTGGAGATTATATGCAGCTTACTTACATTTATTATTTTGTTCAACGGACGATTTTACTCTGAGAAGCGATACTCGAAAATGTTGAGGGTAAAATATACTTGGCAATCCTACCGGTTTAGGCGGTAGGCTACCGATTTTCACATTATGAACACGAATAACACGCAAATAATATCAAATCTTTTACGCTCAGAATGCATTCGAGTGCATCATTTAAGGCTAGATTTTTAAAAATTTTCTGGCGGGGGAGCATGCTCCCCGGCATTGATTACAAATCCTACCGCTTTTGCCTTTCAAAACGTTCGCAAGTATGAAATATTAAAAATCTAGTTAGGTTCCTATGATAAATCAAGCCAATAAACTATTTTACCATGTTACTGTCATGATAAATAATGTAACTAAAATTCATTTCACGTTTTCTAATCTGACCTCCGTTCTTGCTCTCTGAGAGTTTAGTTCTTGATTTCCGAGAATACGTTAACTCAAACATTTTACATGCAAAATCTCTTATTATCCCTTGCGTATAATTTGGAGTAGCGATTCCCAAATTGTAGTACGTGAGCTACTGATTAGTAGTATGTAAATATATTACAAATTAAACTTCAGCGAACCATAAAATATAAACAAAGATAAATTTAAAGTTTGTAGCGTGGAGCAGTAAAAATGACGGTTATGTATTGATCTGCCCTGAAAACACTTGAGGATGCTGGTATTGTGAATTTTCTGTTTTGCTGTCGGTAGTACAGAAGAAAATAAGTTTGGGAACCCCTGATTTAGAGGGTAGGGAAGATGAGTAAACAGTGATAATAAAGATAAAGAACGGCTGTACGGGTTTACAACGAGTTATACCAATGTTAAATTCACCCTTACAAATAACAGGCTAGCCCAAAAGACTCGGAGTAATGCCATGTCACCTTGATTAACGGTACCTTAATCACAACAGAGGGTTGAGTTGAGTCAAAGTGTAGAACATCTTCGGTTCCCGAATGGAATTTCATGGATATTCATTGGGTTGTCGTGATTTCTTTAGCGAAGTTAGCGACGTTGGGTCTAGGTAATGGTAGGATGGATGATCGTTCTCCGCGTTCAAATAATGTAGCGATTCGTGGTTCGGATTCCATATTAGCTGTAGTTCCCTTCTGTCATATCGAACTTGGCAATATCACTTCTTATTCACTGCATTGTTTTCTCATGAAACACTCAAATAATCTCTTAAGGAAGATAAAACCTTGTTAAAATATTCCCGAACGCTTTATGGTAAAATCTTTTTCCATTCCCGAAGGTAAAGACGGCAAGGTAAAAGGCCTGGCAGCTCCTTCTAACCTGTCAATGAATCAATCTCTGGAGGGACATTCTGGCCCTATTCACGTCATTACCTGGAATGAGCTCTTTCATAAATTGACGTCATCAGATCAGAATGGACTGATTATCGTTTGGATGTTGTATAAGGTTATCTTTCTTTTTCTTTCAATCTTTCTCGTTTTTTCCCTGTTTTTTTTTCTTCGATGTTCTGATGTTAAAAGTGGTTCTCATATATTTAATAAATATCTGCAGTGTTGATTTTTGAGACTTTTTTTTTACATGTAAACACTCAACTAATGAATACAAATGGAAAAATTTCAGATATTTAATCAATTATACGTTAAGAAACTGAAAATATTAATATAAGACGATTTTTTTTCTATTTAAACAGCGAAGCTTCACTCAGAAATGGGAACTGACTTATTAAATGTACTTTACAGGGATCTTGGTACGAGGAAATGATAAATAATAGGAATAAATCTGTGGTTCGTGGAATGGCTTGGAATTCGGAAGGACAAAAGATCTGCATCGTCTACGAAGATGGTTTGAAGATTAAGAAATTTTAAAGTTTAAAAAAAAAAGTACCCGCAGATGCACACCCACCAAGGTTTTGAAGGTTTTCCATTTATTATAAGCTAATGAAATCGTTATGCGCGTTCAAACCCTTTGTAGATGCGCAACTGCGAAAATGGAATAGAACTTCCCTTTGGTTACCTTTTAACAAGAGAATATGACTGCTAACCTTAACAATATACAGAAAAGGACAGTGATGTGTCATTTTCTCATTTATGGATTGATATATAGGTTCAGATTTCGATTGTACGGGGTGTCACAGAAATATGCATACACACTTTCGCACACTACCATATGAAGACACGTCGTCTCTTATTGTTTAGACGTGCAGGTGGCGGCACCTTGCAACTCAATAGCATACCGCTGACGCACGTGTCTTCAGTGTGTGTCCAACATGGCAAGCACGAAACTGTCCTTTGATCAGTTCAAGCAGATACTGAAGTGGTACCGGAAATCTGAAGATGTTGCAGAGGTGCAGTGTGCATGGAAATGCAAGTAGGAATCACCACCACCAACCCGCCGCACAATCGTACGATTTAAAGACAAATTGGAGATAAAAAACATGCAAAACGTCTACAAATCGTACTCTTGTTAGGGATGGAGCAACGCTTTTCGTGGAGTGAAGAGAACAATGCAGTTATGTTAGCTGTATTCGAACGTTCACCACGACGGTGAGTTCGTCAGTCTGGGGCAAGTACTGTAAGTCAATGTCTACCGAATCTTGGTAGGGAAAAATTGGAAACTATACACTTCATACCTTTCATAGGCATTGAATGAAGATAATCCAGACTGGAGGCTTGAATTCTTCGAGTGGATTTTGAACATATCGCATCAGGACTAACATTTGTTGGAATGATTGTGTGGTCAGACGAGGGTGTACTTTAATCGACATAACTGTGTGTACTGCGATCTGTATGAAGAAAAGGATGTAAACCTATTAGGGTTTACAGTGTGAAAAAGTGTCTCTCTCAGTGGTCTTATCAAGCCATTCTTCTTCAGTGACAGTGACAGGTGATCGGTACCTCAGTCTCCCGATATGCGGCGTTGTGTCTGCATTCAGAATATGTATGGCAATGAACAAGTTTTTCCCAGCAAGACGGAGGTGCCCCGCATTTTGGTACGAGCATTTTTGGATAAACTTTCTTGGGCGGTGGAAGGATGGGATGATGCGGATAAGTTGAATATCCAGCACATTCTCCAGATCTCACAAACAGATATTTTTACGTCATCCCGTGGAAACATGTGCCGCTGCGTGAACTGTGTTGTGAGACGCTGAAATGCATACGTGGATTCCGATGGTGGGCGTTTTGAACACCTGTTATAGTGTGTCACGTGGCGTCAGCGGTATATTGCATTGCAAACAGTGCTCTGCCCTCTAACTCCTAAAGTTAGCACCGCTAACGCTAACTACCATAAAATTTAGCACCACTAACGCTAATTTTGTCGCTAATTTCTTCTGAAACCACCCCAATTTATATATGTTCTGCCTTCCGTAATTTACTTACATATATTAGCACACACCTTCATGTAATTGGTTGCTAAAGTACAAAAATGTGACTATAGTCTACGAAAATGAAAATATTTTTATGTAGGAGTTGTGTTCCTTTCATACATATTAATAGGGAAAACAAACCAACGGAAGAATAAATTCTATTCAGTTTATACAAATGGTTTTGAAAAATTAGCGATTAGCGGTTGGCGATTGACTTTCTCTAAAGACTTAGCGCCGCTACCTGTTTCGCTAACAATTTTGAAAATTAACGCAGCTAATCCCAGCACTGATTGCAAAATACTGCTATCTTCGGGTTACGAGTGCAGCGCCTTTGTATAATGGTGTACGAAAGTGCATATACATCTTTTTGGAACACCCCGGACTCTATATTATTATACATAGTTTTGTTCATGTTCCAGGTGCTGTCATCGTTGGCAGCGTGGATGGAAACCGCATTTGGGGGAAGGAGTTAAAAGGGCAACATTTGACGGGCGTAGAATGGTCGCCAGATTCGCGTCTTCTCCTTTTCTCTCTCGCTAACGGAGAAGTTCACCTTTACGACAATACGGGAGGGTTTGTGGTAAGAGTTGTGTGCGAGGAGGGGGAGCGGTGGAGGAGGATAGTGGGTCGGTAAATAATTAAATGTCATACTTTTGTGAACCCATTAAAGCGAAAATATCTTTCAACCTTTCAAATGTTTCGTGCGATGTTATTTTGTGATTCTAGTGCATATATATATATATATATAGGGTGGTGCAAAAATAGGTGTACAGTGAGCTATTATTACTATTGTATACCTACATTTGTACCACCCTGTATATATATATACACACTGTATATTTATTTATTTATTACCAATCAACGCTAGAGACAATCGTAATCACATCTTAAGTGGAAGTGGGATAAAAAGTTGCTTATTTTACCCACAAAACCATCCCAGCCGTACGCCCATTTCAGGATACGAGCAGTTCGCACCAGCTTTGGTTTGGGCTAAAAAAGAAAAATTTTAATTTAAAAATTTTCAGTACTTAAAAAGTGGTTGTATTTCTTTACAGAATCGTTTGAATATTCAGTGTTTGAGAAGTCTGGCGGCGGGCGCTTCCGTTGTGGGTTTGAAATGGTATAATGGCAAGAACGGATACGTAGAACCGGATTGTCCGGCGTTGTCCGTTTGCTATGACAATGGGCGAATGCAGATCATGCGCACTCAGAACGATGATCGTGAGTTCTTTTCTTGGATAAGAACAGCTTTTAATTTATTTCTCTGTGGCAGAATATAGGTACAGTCGATTAAAAACGTCCATGTCATGAAACTCCATATTTCGTGTGTGTGTGCGCGCGCGCGATCATTCATTTACGGTTTATTATTTTGAAAGTTTTAAATGTTAATTTTTAAAGATTTTTTTTCCATTCACACCATTTTTATCACATTTGTATTTTTATCGATGGATAAAGAGTTACGAAAAAAATCATACTTAATTGCATTTACCAAATTAAACATGTTAAATATTATATTGCACAATGATTGTAATTTGTGAAAAATTAAAAAAATATTGTACATTTTAAATGTAAATTTATTAACTGTATAATGTCTGGAACCCCTATTTTCCTTTATGGATAGGGGTCGGGGCGTGAACTCCCGCGAGAAACATTTGAGCCAGAGCAATCACGGAGTGTGAATGGCTGGCCCAACTCCCATCACCGCCGCGGTTGAAGTCGAACCCGTGCCTTCTCAACCCAAATCCAAACTCCGACCAGCGAGGCCACGAAAGCTCTTAACTCGTTAATCATTTATTAATAATTTCGTCTATAAACGAGTAAATTTATTGATTTATAACTTGCAGAACCCGTACTTATTGACACTGGTATGACGGTCGTTGCCTCTCAGTGGAACCACAATGGGTCTGTTATAGCAGTGGCCGGAAGTCTCCAGCTCACAGGGGCATCTGAGAAGGACTGCAACGTTGTTCAGTTTTACACACCTTTTGGAGAGGTCATTTTTTTTTTTTTTTGTTGAGGTCTGAAGCTATTGCATCTTCTTCAGCCGATGAAGGAGAATGGAAAATAGGTATTACTTGAATTCTCTTCAGACATAATGAAGCTCATACTTCAAAAGGGCTACGTCGCGTCGTGGCCAATGTCGTAACACCACTTCCCATCGATCAGTGAAGTTAAACGACATTGGATCTGGATAGTAGTTAGATAGGTGACCGTTCTCTGCGTCCAGATAATGTAGTGACCCGTGGTTCGGATTCCATGTAAAGCTGTAGGTGTCCTCCGTCACGTGAACTTTAACGTTACTGAGGAAGTTAACCATCCCTAAAACATCATCATCGCGCTTTACCAATCCTTTTTTAACTACTATTAAAAAGTTACTATTGCTACTACTATCTCTTAAATTTTGGTTGTAGCACCTACGGACGCTCAAAGTTCCAGGAAATGAGTTGACTGCATGTTCATGGGAAGGAGGAAGCCTAAGGATAGCGTTGGCCGTCGACTCCTACATCTACTTCGCCAATATAAGACCCGACTACAAGTGGTGTTTCTTCAGCGACACCGTCGTCTACACGTATTCGAAACCCGACAGACCCGAAATGTGCGTCACTTTTTGGGATTCGAAAAATAATGAGGTTCGTATTTGGAGTGTTGATAAAACAGTTGATTTTAAAAAAGTCCTCTTGTAAACCTGCATGCATCTTACCAGTAAATATTGATAAGAAATAAGGAGTTTTATGAATGAGTGTACAATTGCGGGAAGAACTTCGCCAAGGAAATAAAATTTATGAAGAAAGAAGGAAATTTTCAAAATTCAGCATAAATTCACAACCGATTGACTGGTTTAAAAATTAATTCTATATCAATGGTCAGACAATCCTTTGCTTTTATGATATACGGTGTCGAATACATCATCATTCCAATTGGTCAGTTACTGTCTAAAATTAGGCAGATTACTTTCCAACCAATTATGAGTTTTTGCTGAATTTTTAAATTTTCGTCGTTTTTGTTCCATGAATTTTATTTTCTCAGGAAACTATTTTTTTTTTCCGTGACTGTACGTAATATTTTGGAAGGAAAATCAATGAGATGTAGTGACCCGTAGTTGGGTCGGATTCCACGTAAAGCCGTATAGATTCCCTTTGCCACGCGATCTTTTCAGTTAAGAAAGGAGGCTCAGCAACCTCAGACATTATCATCATTATTTTTTGTATTGAAACACGCAAAAGGTAATGAAATACCAGGAGGAAACATTTCGAGCGCAACATCTGAAGCCTCTTTTCGTCGTCGTTGCCGAAAAGTTTTAAGGAAAATACTTAGATTCAAAAGGTACCACCATTCTAATTATTGCGGATTTGGATAGCTTTTATTATTTGTTGTCAGTGTGGGTATATTTTTTGAAAACTGAAGATAATTTTTTTCTTTTTTAGGCAAATTTGTTACAGACAATGCATACTGATCATTTTTAAACTGTTTAAGGATCACGATAGTTATTGCAGCGTCTGAGAGCGTTATTAAAGTATTAGAATTGTAATCTATGTATTTAGTCAGTGACGGCCTTCTAGTTATCGTGTGTGTGTGTGTGTGTGTGTGTGTGTGTGTGTGTGTGTGTGTGTGTGTGTGTGTGTGTGTGTGTGTTTCATTACCAAATTGACGATATCTTAATCGATGTATGATATCTGAATTATCCCTTTCACGAAGCACTACATAAAGCACATCAAATACCTAATGGGGATGACAGCACACGATGATCACTGCGTTCTCTCCGTCAGGACTGACGATGGGTCCGGACAATTCGGCCTTATTATGTGTAACGCCATTGGGACACCGGTGGATAGTAAGCCATTGCATTGTGACAGTCACCATCTTACTAAGAAAGATGGTGATTGTACCTATTATCTCAATAGTTTTGACTTGCATTTCTGTAATTATTTTTAACATATTTTGAGGAATAAATCGTGCAATATATTAAAATTACTTAAAAAATTGTAGTCTTTCTTCGATTGTTTGTTTCTTAGCTATTTCTACTGTATATTAGACTGTAAATTATGTGAGTATCATTGTAAAAGTCTTTTTCCACTTGGACAGGTAAGTACGTCGACATTGAACCTCACCACATAACTATGACCAACGATTACATCATTGCAGCCTCGAAAGAAAATTTCTGTTTTTGGAATTTCAAGACTCCGAAATCGCATTCCTCGATAGAAATTCCAAGTAAGTTTTAAAATATATATATATATATATATATATATATATATTATATATATATATATATACTGTATATATATATATATATTAAAAACCCCAGAAAAAAAGTCCTTTCGGGGGGGAAAACCTATCTTGCTTGGAATTTGTCTGAGTAGTGCGTGTAAAGTCCGAGGTGACCACGTGGTACACTCCAATACAGTACTTTACTAAAATATTTGCATTACATTTTACTTTAGATTAATCATATGTATACTTATATATAATTAATTTTTTCAGAAACATTGTTTTAATACACTTTATTCTTAAATACCAGTGGTATTTAACCTTTTTTGCACTTTTACCCCTTGAGCTAACCAACAAAACCGTAATTACCCCTTTCCCTTTTTAAATGGCAAATATGAGAAAAGAAAAATTAGGAAAGAATAACAAAACTTTAGTGGAACCATAACTCAGCGCTTTTTTGGGGGGAGTAGTGGCGCCAGCTCGTTACCCCTCGAAAAAGGCCTCTATTTCTCGAACTATCCTACCCCTCAATTAGTTCGAGTTATGCAAGTTTTAATATACGAGGGACGGTCAGAAAATAAGTTTACACGGCGTATAATTTCGTAACTAAAGAGCCTACATTGATTATGTTTGTATCAGGTGAATTCGTTAATCATTGTTGGCAACACTGCACGTCGATTCGGCTGCCATCTAGCGTACATTGGTTATATGAGTCAGTTGAACATGGCGGCTCGACTGGAACAGTGCCCTTGCCCTACGGAGCAGCAGTCCAGGACGTTTACGTTTAATGGCCCGTCTTAAACGTTCCAGTGTTGAACAATATGCAGCTGCATTGATTGTTGTGCCTTTTTGCATTAAGTCTGCGAGCAAAACGCCTTTGTGGTCCCAAAACACGGTAACTATCACTTTGCCAGCGGACCTCACAATCTTGAACTTCTTTGGTCGCGGGGACCCAGGGTGTTTCCATTCCATGCTGGCACGTTTTGTTTCCGGAGTACGGTGATGAACCCATGTCTCATCTCCTGTGACAATGCGCTCGAGAAATTCTTGACCACTGACAGACTCGCAATATCGTTGCAGAAATGACAGGGCACTGTTCCAGTCGAGCCGCCATGTTCAACTGACTCATATAACCAATGTACGCTAGATGGCAGCCGAATCGACGTACAGTGTTGCCAACAATGATTAACGAATTCACCTGATACAAACATAATCAATGTAGGTCCTTTAGTTACGAAATTATACGCCATGTAAACTTATTTTCTGACCGCCCCTCGTATATATATATATATATATATATATATATGTATATGTGGGGGGGGGAAGATGATGATACAATCCTGGTATAGGGCGTCAATGTCGAAAAAAATTTTATTCGTTACACCATCTCCGATGTTTAAGGTATTCTCAATATGTTGCTTCTTTGCACTGACAATGAAGTTTATACTGCTAACATCCACGGTTCTTCTTTTCAAACTTAATCTGACTGCAAGTTACGAAAAACAATTTATACCTTCGGTCAATGGCGTCCCCTCCCTCAGTCCGTTGTGGGAGTGGAATGCTTCTCTCATGGAAGGATATAAATGACGAGTTACCTTTTTCAGTCTTTATTTCACAAAGATAGATCACTTTAAGATATTAGATTGATTTCTTTTACAATGCAGAGTAATTAGAAAATCAAATCCTTAACACTACACTTGCTTAGAGAGTTGTTAACGAACAAAAGACCCGAGCCGAACCGGCTGCCCAAGGGGGGAGGCACGTACTCCCCAGAGGGGTGAGGCTTCAACTGTTCCTCTCAAGGTGTTTTCCCTGGAAGAACTCCCATGGTGCCACATTTAAAAAATATTCTTAAGGTTGCAAAGGTTGTCTAATAATGATATTAGCAAAAGAATTTATATAATTTTGGTTCTACACTTAACTCTTTTATGTGATTTATAATAGCCGAAAAGAACGTTTAGAATTTAGGAATCTCTGTTTAAGATTATAGATGTGGCACCTTTGAAGAGCGTCGTTAGGCTTATCGAAAAGGCTGCCAGAAAATCTACTGGGCATTGAGCAATTTATACAAATATTAAAAATTTAACGGACTAATACTTTAATTTATACAAACAGAATGATATTTTTTAATTTTAACAAAAATTTACTTCCTGTGGAAAACCTTTTCCACACACACACACACACACACACATATATATATATATATATATTATATATATATATATCGTTGTACGTAAATTCCACCCAGTAAATTCCACCCCCGAAAAATCCACCCCGAAAAATCCACCCATAGTAAATTCCACCCATGGTAAATTTCACCCATGGTAAATTCCACGCAAAGGGTTATCAAAAAAGTTTACAGTTTATTAAAGTTTATTAAAAAGTTTATGCAAAATAAAAAACTGGTAAAATATATAGGTTAGGTCAACTGTACACCCTTGATGATTGATTAGTTTTAGTTGTGATATTTTCGTTAAAACTAACGAAAATGACGCTAACTCAAAAACAAGTGATTTGCTATAGAAACGATGGTCAAAATCATTCGAATCACCTAAAAACACACAGAAACACTGTCCAGTGATGGAAAACACTGTCCAGTGATGGAAAACACTGTCCAGTGACTATCAAAAATTTACCTTAGAAAATAACAAAGTTATAATTGTTAAAATTCTTAAATTTTTTGATGGAATTTACCATGGGTGGAATTTACCATGGGTGGAATTTACCATGGGTGGAATTTACTATGGGTGGAATTTACTGGGTGGATTTTTCGGGGGTGGAATTTACTGGGTGGAATTTACATGGAACCATATATATATAACAGTCTGTGAATAATGTATCGATAAGAAAGAATTGCATATCGATGGATTCAACTTACTAAGAGCGAATAGAACAGCGAGACGTAAAGGTGGCTGTCATGTGAGTCGTATGAGAGAGACGGTAATAAGTAAATCCAACAGCTTCGTGGAAACCCTTGCAGTGAAAATAGAGAAACTAAACGTGGTACTGACAGTCATCTATAGACCTCCAAACTCTCCAACTGAAAAATTTTCGGATGCCATTGATGATATCAGAACCCTAATAAAGTCCGTAAACTCTCCATCCCCTAATATAATACTCTGCGGCGATTTTAATTTCCCATTTATAAAATACCAAAAGGTGGGTAGAAATATATTTATACGCCAAGGTAAGGGGGGGTCTCAAGAGAAGACCAGGAGCAAGCAAAAATGGTGATGGCCCTCACAAACGAATTTATGCTGACACAGGAGATAACAGAAAATACCAGAAAAAATAACTGCCTAGATCTGGTATTCACGAATAACACGAACTGGATTGCTGATATAAAAATAACCCCAACTATTATCTCAGACCACAACATAATCTAGATATCAACAAATATGGCGATAACATTAAAAGACAATACACATACGAAGGAAGAAGCAAATTTGGTGCTTTTAACTTAAACTCGAAGACCATAAATTGGGAAGAAATCAGATCACACATGGCCCAAATAGAATGGAGAACAGTTTTAGAGAATAAAACAACTGAGGAAATGCTAACCTTGGAAGAAAAGACACTGAGAATTTTAGAAAAATATGCTCCGAAAGCACAGCCAAAAGGAAAGAGGAATTGGCTAGAGAGGCAAAAGAAAAGAATATTCGGCAAAACAAACAAACAAACACATTATTTCAGACTCAACAGGTACAAACATTATACAAGAGGTCCATAGAAGATTAAGAGATAGTTGTCTGGAGCACTGACTAAGTAAGCCAGTGAATCACTGTGTATAATGAACATACAATTTCCTACGCCAATGCTTCCAGATTTCAGATTTATAAAATATATCGGAGACCAGTCCACTAACCATGGCTTCTATTATCTTATTGACTGACTCACTAAACCTAGTGATAAATCTAAATACAAAATTGCGAATGACACTGGCACAGTTAGGCACCTTATTGACTACAAACAGCATACTGACACTAGAAGGAACACCACTTATAAATCTTGGAGTCCTTAATAAACTCCTAAAAATATTATTATATGCAACATATAATTTCCTCAAATTATACATCCTGTAGTTCCACCACAAATGAGCTATATACATTGGAGTACAAAAAGTTTTGAACAAATTCAACTTAACATCTAATGTACACATATGAAATTTTCTAACTAAAGTATTTCCCTGAGCATATAATTGTCTACATTGCCTTTGAATATCACAGTCATCTGAAAGACTATCCGTTAGTATGTGGCCAAGATACTTAGTCTGGGTTACTTCTGACAGCACCCTACCATTCAATTGAAATTCAAAAAATTCTATATATTTGGAGGCCTTGGTCCTCATAATCATAACATGACTTTTAGCAGGATTATATTTTATGTCGTTATCCTTCCCATACCTTTCACACACCTTCAGAAGTGTGCTAAGCCCTTTTACAGATGGAGAAATAAGAACTAGATCATCTGCATACATCAGATGATTAACAATCATTGTATCAATATAGCAGCCTATTTTACAGGTGTTCAGCACAACAGATAGATTATCCACATAAACAGGGCCGTTTTCTGGCATAAGCAGACTAAGCGGCTTAGGGCCCCGCTGCTACTAGGGGGCCCCTAGACAGGCTCCCAGGTCATAGCTCAGTGGGCAAGAATAGGAATATAGCTGAAGTTATTATTAATATTATTATTATTATTATTATTATTATCTTTATTATTATTATTATTATTATTATTATTACCTTTATTATTATTATTATTATTATTATTATTGTCGTATTAATTAAAGTTTTTGTATGAGACAAATGTGATAAAACGGAGACAAACGAAACGTTTTGGTCGTTATGTGTAAATAACTATGGTGAGATCTTATTTCTATATTATTTAACTTTATTCTTACTATAAGCTTATACTTTCCTAAATGCTTAATTTTTCTAGTATTGTAAAACATTATTTCACTAATTTACTAATTATTAAGAGATTTTGTAACACTTTAAAACCTAGGATTATTTTCGTTGTTTTCAAGTTTATTAATTCTTTTCTCATCTTTTTCAGATAATGTGAATTTTGTTGGTTAAAACCTAAATGGTCTGCTTATTTGAATGTATTTGATTAACGTTACAATTATAACAATTATTATTATTATTATTATTATTATTATCATAATTATCATAATTATTATCATGATTATTATTATTTAGTTGTAGTTAACTAGATGTGACTTCGTGCATCTTGGAAAATGAAACGACATTATCCATCAGGAGCTGAAAAACGGAAAAAGAAGAAAATAGAGGAGAAGCTTTCCAGTAGCACAGGTGAGATGTACCACTTGTATATTCTTATGATTACAGTTCAGGCAACTAGGTTAGGTAGACCATCAAGCTAGGCAAGTGCTCAGGAATCGTGTAGAGTAGCTAGTCTCTGTAATATTTATAATATTTCGAAATGTGAAATTTAATGGATCACATCACCTCAAATTCTGTTCACACAGATCAATTATCAAACAAGATAAGAAAGAGTATTTAGCAAAAATTAACAGAATATGTAATGTTATGTTCTTCTTAGGAGCACTACTGAAATATTTGGAAAAGCCATCCTCAGCAAAGCCTGATGAGCATCATGAGCCAACAGCAGGACCATCCTCTATGCAACCTCAAACACCAGTAGAAGTAGAGCCTGATGAACCAACAAGTGGCCCATCTTCTGTTCAGCTTCAAACACCACACACAGGCATTTCTACTGACCAACAAGAACCAAGTTCTGCTCCACCGCTTGATCCGTATGACTGGCCAGTTGTCCTGTCAGATGCCTTGAAGACAGATCTGGTGTCTCGAGGACCATTTCAAATCAGTCCAGATTTCACATTCCCTAAAAGAGAGGACTGTAGAAGCGTTCATCACCATTACATGTACAGAACATTAATTAATGAGGAAAAAATAAAGCGAAGCTGGCTGATGTACTCCAGAAGGAATGATGCTCTTTATTGCTTCTGCTGCAAGTTGTTTTCAAGGAAGTCGTACAAACTAATTACGGATGGACTTTCAGACTGGATAAACGTTGGTTCGCTTCTGAAAGGCCATGGAAATAGTTCAGAACATGCAGATAACATGGCAACATGGAAGGATCTGGAACTGGGGCTAAAAACTGGGAGGACCATTGACCAAACTGAAATGTCATTAATGGAGGTAGAGCGAAGACGCTGGCGAGATGTTCTCACACGTCTTGTAAGTATAATCCAATCACTGGCAGAGAGAAACCTTGCTTTCAGGGGGTCTTCCTCTACATTGTACAATCGAGACAATGGCAACTTCTTGAAGGAGGTTGAGCTGCTTGCCAAATTTTATCCAGTGATGAAACACCACATCAGCAGAGTCGAAAGTGGCCAATATAGTCATTCAAGTTACCTAGGAAACATCATTCAAAATGAGCTCATTGGGTCCATTAGTGGGAAGAGCTTGGATGCCATTGTTGCAGAAATAAAACAAGCTAAATATTACTCACTCATTTTAGACTGCACTCCAGACATAAGCCACCAAGAACAGATGTCGATTATTATCAGAACTGTTAAAATGGGTGAAGTACCAGAAATAAAAGAATACTTCTTGGGCTTTCTTGAGGCTTCAGAAAGTACAGGCCTGGGTTTATAAGTTCTGATTCTGAAGAGACTAGATGAACTGAATATTCACTTTGATGACTGCAGAGGACAGTCATATGACAACGGAGCGAACATGAAGGGCAAGAACAAAGGTGTTCAGGCAAGGTTATTAGAGAAGAACTGTCGTGCACTCTATGTTCCATGTGGGGCTCACACTCTGAATCTTGTAGTGGCTGATGCAGCTAAAGCTTCCACAGATGCCATCAGTTTCTTTGGCAACGTACAAAAATTGTACAACCTTTTTGCAGCAGCTACACAGAGATGGACAATCCTAAAGAAGCACGTAAACATAACATTCAAGTCTTGGAGTGAAACCAGGTGGGAGAGATTCAAAACATTAGATGATGTGAGGGACATATTTGGGGTTCTCCTAAACTTCACCACAATGAACAAGGAAGACTTGTCCTGCAAGTGTGAAAAGCTCTCTAAGATACTGAGCTCTGGAGCTGACTCTGACATTGATGGAAGAGAACTGGCCATCGAAATTAAGAACTTGCCGACTTTACCTTCACACAACATGACTGCATTGGAGCTTCTCTCCTTCATTCATCAGAAGCAACTGGAGGAACTATACCCCAATCTCTGGGTTGCACTAAGAATTGCCTGCACTCTACCTGTGACAGTAGTGTCAGCCGAGAGGAGCTTCTCTAAAGATGAAGCTAATCAAGAACTAGCTCAGATCATCAATGGGGCAGGATCGCCTCAGTGGCCTTAGCATCATAAACATCAACCAGGACGTTGGCAGGGAGATTTCATATGATGATGTTATTGATGATTTCGGCCAGAAAAAATCTAGGAGGCAAAAATTTTTAAGATACAAACTGTTCTGTATAACTGTTAGCTATCACACGATTGTATCGTAGAGTTAGTAATTGTTTGGTAGTTGATAATTGCATTATTTTTTTATACATAGTTCTGTCATTTATTCTAAATAATGTATAAGCTAATTTTCAGGAACTTCATGAGTATTTTTTCTGTTTGTCTTCTGAAAGTACATATTTGTTGTTTTGGACATAAATGGTTCATTAAAATTGTTTCATAATTGTTTTTTATTAACACAGCCATTTTTTGTATGTGTGTGCTGAGGTGATGTAGTAAGGCGTGAGTTGGTGGATGGAGAGGTGGGGCCTCAAATGGGTATAGTGCTTAGGGCCCCCTAATGGCTAGAAACGGCCCTGAGATCAGGGGCCCCCAGCCTTTTTTAGTTAGCTTTATAAGGCTAACTAACGAAAATATCACGACTTAACCTAACCAATCGTCAAGGGCGTACAGTTGACCTAACTGGGCATTCAGTTGACCTAACCGGGCATTCAGTTGACCTAACCGGGCATTCAGTTGACCTAACCGGGCATTCAGTTGACTTAACTGGGCATCCAGTTGACTTAAATGTGCATTCAGTTAAGTTCATGTGACACCTGACTTGCCCTACCCAGCAATTTGTCCAGGGGGCTTTTGTCCTAGGTTTTTTTGGTCTTAGGGGGCTTTTGTCCGGACCCATATAATTTCCCGCCTGTTGCTTATCTCCTTTTCTAAAAAAAATTGGAGTTACATTAACCAATTTGAAATCCGAATGAACAACCCCCTGCGATAAAGATTTATTAAAAATTTGAACTAAGAGATCAAGTATTTCATTCTTTAACTTTTTTAGGTGCTTTGGGTAAAAATGGTCTGGACCTGACGATTTGTTAATTTTTAACTTGTCTGTATAGTGAGAAATCTCTTCAGTGTAAACAGTTTTGTCAGTAATCAATGAAAAAGTCCCAATTACGTCACTGAGCATATTACTAGCCTCCCCAATACAAGAAGTATACTCAACGGCTTAACTGTAAAAAAAAATGTAAAAAAAATTATTTAAAATTATCGCTGTCTCCCCATAATTATTTGTCAAGTTACCACCCGAGTCAACCAATGGCCCAATAGCCCAATATTGTCCATCGAGAGATTTTATTACTAACGTAATCATAAAATTTCTTTAGATTTTTTTAACATTTACGAGCTACTTGAATTTCAAATTCGCATTTAGTATATCTACGCATAATTAAACGCTTAACATTCCTACGTAAATCTATGCGAGTGTGAAAGTGCTGCTGCGCACGGTTCTTTTATAAATTTTATTGCCTATATTTCTATCAGCGATTGCTTTTCCAATATTTCTACTCCACCATTTAGGTTGCGCATTCAATTCACCTCTCATAACTCTCCTCGGTACACGGACAGCGCTCATTTAAATTTTGAATATATTCTTAAAATTATCCTACATGTTATTAACACTATCTATCGCCAACAGTTCATCACAATTTATTAAAGTTAATAAAGCTATAAATTCATCGAAATGTGCTCCGAAATTTTTGCACGTCAATTTTTGTACGTCGACACTAATTTTCTTAATTATCTTCAAATTTTTAATAAAATTCTTTCGGAATTTTTTTAGAAATTTCATTCTTTAACGCGTGAAACTTTTCATCAATATATAACTAGTGCTGGGATTAGTGGCGCTAATTTTAGCGCCGCTAACTTTTTATTGGCGATAATGTTAGCGCCGCTTATTTTTAAAAATTGTTAGCAAAACAGGTAGCGGCGCTACGTTTTTAAAGAAAGTCAATCGCTATTTTTTTCAAAACCATTTGTATAAATTGAATAGAATTTATTCTTCCGTTGGTTTGTTTTCGCTATTAATATATACGAAAGGAACTCGACTCCTATACATAAAAATGTTTTTATTTTCGTAGACTATAACGTCACATTTTTGTACCTTAGCAACCAATTATATGAAGGTGTGTGCTAATATATGTAAGTAAATTACGGAAGGTAGAACATATATAAATTAGGGTATTTGCAGAAAAAATTAGCGACAAAATTAGCGTTAGCGGTAGTTAGCGTTAACGTTAGCGCTAAATTTTATGGTAGTTAACGTTAGCGGGCACAGCACTGTATATAACTTTAAATTAAAAAATTTACAAACACTATTCCCGTCTTTATAATTATCAACATAAATGTGAACTGAACGAAGCATACCGCCATGTTTATTTTGTAAACGACATTTTTATTATAAACTATGAAATAAATGTTTATTCCACACTATTTCACAACTTCTGAATATTAGACACCGCTGGATGGAAAGATTTTTTTTATAGAAATGCACGATCTCAATAAACAGTCCCCAAAATCTTTTCAATAAGAGCTTCAGTAGACGTCTTTACAGCAGGGTGGCTGGAGGCATGCGAATGGGTAGATTTATAGTATGCAGGACAATATCATCCTTACGCAGAAACAAGAACTGTTTTCGTAATAACTGAATTCTAGTAATTTGAATGAAGAAGATTTATGAAAACGAATGAATGAGCGGCTCAGTCGTTCCCAGTCCAAAGCAACCAACCACAGGACCGGGACAACCCATTCTCGTCCCCCACTGTTTCGTTAATCCTACTGTATATAGCGCAACTCAATATATACTGTATATATACACACACACATCGTTTCAACCATTCTCGAAAACACAACAAAGATTGTACCTTTTTCCGAGCCAGCGCCCGTGACTCAGTGGGTAACACCATTTTCTCGTAAGCCAGTGGTTCTTAACCCCTGGGTCGTGACCCAAAATTGGGTCGCCAAGCCATTTTGATTGGGTTATTAAGTTGTCCTTTATCATTTATTTACGTTATCCCTTATCATTTTACCATTAATGCTGTAAGCGAAGTGAAGACACTTAGGTCGGGGGTTCGGATTTCGATGGTGCTGGTTAATAATAATTATCCAAGAGTTAAAGCAATGGGCCGCGTCCTACTGGCCTGAGCGCCGTGCGAGTTTCTGGACCTAATCACCGATTATTATACCCTTTCCCGATCTAAGCGTATCAGTATCGTTCATTAAAAAAGGAATTTCGTAGAGGTGGAATCCCTGAATCCCATATGGGTTTTTTTTTAATTACTAATAAGGGTTTTAGTTGTATCTTAATCACGGTGGTGGCAACCCAGAGGAGCGGATCGGGTCGGTGCATATTGTAAGAGCTTTAAATTTAGGATATCGGTCTCTATGAGTAATATATTCTCTAATCTTCTATACTATAATAAGAGAGCCGTCCGTCCGTCCGTCCGTCCGTCCGTCCGTCCGTCCGTCCGTCCGTCCGTCCGTCACACTTTCAGAAATTGTGAGAAAAAATTGTAAGAAAAAAATTCAGAAATTGTATTACGGGCGGCAATGTGAAGCTCAAGATTTTCATGACTGTGTTCTTTTCTGTAGTTTAGCCTGTTTGTTTGTCTGTTTGTGAAATTTATCCCGGGCAGTAATGGAGGAAGGGTGGGGGTGGGGGTAATGGGGGATGGGTGGGATAATGGGGAGGGGTGGGGGTAATGGGGGAGGGGGTTAGCCCCCAAATTGCATGAATGGGGGTGAGGAGGTTTTGGGAGATACCAGATTCAGAAATGTTGACACAATGTGAAGCTCAAAATTTTCACGGCTGCGTTCTTTTCTGTAGTTTAGCCTGTCTAACCGTCAGCGAAGCGACGGGAACTGTACTAGTAATAATAATAATGACAATAACAATAATAATAACAGTTAACTCACTTCTAAACGCCAAAGGGAATGTGACCTTGTACAGTAGTAGTAGTAGTAGTAGTACTCATAGTCTGGCGTAGCGTGGTCTTTTTTTCAGGGGAGGCAAATCTGTTATAAATTCCCGACTGGACAAATTTGGCACCTTTTCCGTGACTAATATATGTTTTTCAAGCCACTACGTCACGGGCTTAGCCATGCTATAATATAATGTATTATTATGAGAAGCTGAATTTAAAATTGGCCACAGGGAAATGTATCTCTCTCTCTCTCTCTCTCTCTCTCTCTCTCTCTCTCTCTCTCTCTCTCGCTTTCTCTCTCTCTCTCGCTTTCTTTCCTTTATTATCAGAAATTTTTTACGACCGGTTTTAGATTTCCGACTGGGCCAGATATTTTTCCGATGCCCCCTCAGCCTCCCCCCAAGCTACGCCACTGGTAGTAGAAGTAGTAGTAGTTGTAGTAGTAGTAGTAGTTCGCAGTTAAAAAGTTATGTAAAGCGTGGTAATGATGTTTTGGTGTTGTTTAACTTCCTTTGTAACGGCAAAGGTCATGTGAAAAGGGGGTCTACAGCTTTATGTGGGATCCAAACCATCTACGGGTCACTACATCATATGAACGCGGATGACGATCACCCATACAATTACTGAACAGACCCATTATCGCTTACTCTTGCTGATTTAACGGGAAGCGACGTTACTACGTGACCACGAGTAGCCCTCATAGTAAAAAAAACAATAAATGTTAAAGCAAATTAAGATATAATTTTCAAAAAAAGTTTTGAGATAAAAACCAATTTCAGGCACGGGAAAAATGTCTCGCCAGGACAAAGTTTATCACATTGAGGATACTCCGAAAGGGTTTAACGATAGCGAAAAGGAAGGAAGCAATCTGTATGAGGTACTGCATGACGCTTGTATTTTTTTATATCGTCTTTGGCTAAAAGTCACGATAATATGGAAAATATTGTTAATTTTTTATGGGAAATGTATATATATTCAAAAGACTAATGTATTAAACTTCTTTTGTTTTGATAATTATAATAATTATAATTTAAGCCATTAGATATGTAGCACAATTGCATATAAACCAGTAAGAATGCTTCATTATTACTATTACAAAAGAATATAGGTTACTCGAAAGAATTAGAACCATTTATTTGAACTAGGATATCTAATGAAATTGGATTCAGTCATCATCTAAAACCAGTTTCTTAGGAATGCGTTTTAACTGTAATAATCGTAGTTGAATAACATGAAAAGGAAAAGGCAATAAAGTGGGAAACTAGGAGCTAGTGGGACTCGAACCTACTCTGGTTTCAAAGTCAGCGCTCTTATACCGATCACGCCATCCAAAATCCAAAAGAGGTTCGTTAAAATGCATTCATATATCTGTAAAGGCGAAGGAGGAGTTAAATGAAATAGTCAAACAGCGTTAATATTGGTTTCGTTTGAATGAACCATTTTGGGGTTTTGGATGGCGTGCTCGGTAGAAACGCGAACTCTGAAACCACGCGACCGGGTTCGAGTCCCATTAGCTCCTAGTTTCCTTATTTTGTTGCCTTTCTTCTTCTATTTTATTTCTTAGGCAGAAAAGGGTTTGCACAGTGATTATGCATATAAAGTAGTCTATTGAAAATGCAAAACAGCGCGAGCTTAGATGCTAAATTTTACTTCTAATCTTTATTAATGTTAGGCTTTTATTTATTTTTGCACTGCCCTTTTAGGCTTCCAGCGACCCAATATGCTGCATTACGGCTAGCGAAAAAATGTTGCTGATTGGAAGAGAGTCTGGGGCTCTACATAGTTATTCCTTCCCCAAGGTAGTGATTATGGAGAAATACTCGCTTCCATGTAGGCCCCACAGACTTACTCTCAATTGTAATTCAACGTAAGTGAAGTAAATAGCAAGTCTACTTTATGCGTACAAGATTTAATTGTATATTCCTACCTAGCTTTTCTGTGTATATACATTATCAGATTACACCAGTCTGCTTGAAAATCGATTTCTTTATTTTGAGTTGTGATTCTGAAGCAGTTCGCTGCGCTGAATTAAAAAAATGCTACCAGTTTTTTTCTATCACCCACAGTTTTAAAGTTATTAGCAAAACAATTTTGTGGCGTTTTGTAATTTTTTACCTTTTTTTATCTTTAATTAATTTCGTTTTTTCATATTTTTCAGATAGATAATTCTAACATTACGTCTTTAAAATTTTAATAATGGCTTCTAGAGGATGTACCCATAGTCCAGACATATTTTGTTATATTTGTGGTCGGTATGTTGTTGTAAAACAAAGGACAAATGTAACGACCTTCATTAAGAGAGCTTATCATGTTTATTTTGGAATTAAATTACGAGATCAAGACAAAAGTTGGGCTCCACACAAGGTTTGTCTTACGTGTGTTGCGGCACTAAGGAATTGGAGCAAAGGTAAAAAGAAAAGTTTGCTATTTGGGATCCCTATGGTATGGCGCGAGCCTAGAAACCATACCGACGACTGCTACTTCTGTTCTTGCAATGTTAAAGGTTATAATGCAAAGAATAAAGAGAGTCTTCAATACCCAAGTCTTCCATCTGCAATAAGACCGGTACCCCATGGTCCAGAAGTTCCTATTCCCCGCCCACCCGAGAGTCTGGATCAATACAGTTCAGATTCTGATTCAGCTCCAAATCCAGACAATGATGATGTTTATGAACAGCCAACAGCTGACCGAGATCCTCCTAAACCATTAACCCTAGCCGAACTAAATGACTTAGGGATTTGAATCTGCCTAAGGACTCTGCAGAACTTTTGGGTCTAGATTGCAGGAGAACAATTTATTGGCATCCGACACATACTTCGCTTGGTACAGAAATCGTGGAAAGACTTCGTGCCTTTTTTCGAAGAAGATGGTCTCTTGGTATTTTGCAAGGACATCACAGGATTAGTGTGCAAGCTAGGCATCGAATACCAAACCAGTGACTGGAGGTTGTTTATAGATTCCTCTAAAACCAGTCTAAAAGGAGTGTTACTGCACAACGGTAACAAATATGCATCAATCCCAGTGGCCCATTCTACTCATTTAAAAGAGACCTATGATAACATGAAACTGCTTCTGCAAAAATTCAGTATCAAAATCACAGATGGATATTGTGTGGGGATCTCAAAGTCCTTTGCATGTTACTTGGGCAGCAATCAGGATACACTAAGATGCCATGTTTCATCTGCGAATGGGATAGTCGAGCACGTGACCAGCACTGGAAGAGGAAAACTTGGCCTCCTAGAGAGAATCTTACCCCAGGATCAAAGAACATTTTACATGAACATCTAGTTGAACCAAATAAAATCCTCCTACCATCCTTGCACATTAAGTTAGGCTTGATGAAGCAGTATGTCAAAGCATTGAATAGAGAAGGTGAGTGTTTCAAGTACATTTGTTCAAAATATCCAAAGATTAGCTACGAGAAAATAAAGGAAGGTGTTTTTATAGGTCCTCAGGTTAGAAAGTTATTGACAGACGATCATTTCCTGAACACAATGACCAATAAAGAAAAAGAAGCATGGCTTGGTTTCAAAGATGTTGTTGAAAACTTCTTGGGAAACTACAAAAGCCAAAATTATGAAAGACTGGTGGAAAATATGCTTAAAAAGTTTTGCGCCTTAGGCTGCAACATGAGCCTGAAAGTTCACTTCTTATTTTCGCATCTTGACCGTTTTCCCGAAAATCTCGGAGATGTCAGTGAGGAGCAAGGGGAACGATTTCACCAGGACATCAAAACCATGGAAAGAAGATATCAAGGAAGATGGCATACAAATATGATGGCGGATTACTGCTGGTGTCTGCAACGAGATCAGCCTAACGCACAGCATAAGAAAACATCAAAGAAGCACCGGTTTAGTCGTCATTAGTCAGATCTACCTTCGTAGTCTTAAGTCTTTGGAATAAGTCCTGAAATGTTTGCAAGTAAAGAAGGTAAATATATTTTGTTTCTTTCAGTTATTTTTTTATTCTTTCATAAACGAGCAATATGCTTGTCCAAGAGCTAGGAGCTATTTAATTCTGCTTTAATTAGGTTTTACTCTATCACCTAAAGATTTCGTGCTACAAGGGGTGTTGTAATACCTCATCTGTCCCCAAATGTTAACCACCCATTGATGGGAGGGGAGAGAGTATTTTGCTGGGAACGGGACTGGTTGTTATATATATTTACCCTACATTATTATGTAAGCGTTACTGTAGTCTATAACAACAAAATTTATGGTTTAGCATGTGCAATCCAATGTTGGTCTCGATAAGATGGTTCACATTTGGGGATAAATGGGGGATTTATGACACACCCTGTAGTAAGAAAACCATACGTGATAGGGAAAAACTAACTATATTTTTGAGATCATCGCACTCAAATTATATAGAATCACCAACTAGTTTGTAAAAATCGATCGACAAGTTTTCAAATGTGTACTGGTGTTATCAGTCTGTCTGCATAATGCAGTATAGTTATGAACAAAATGGCGAAAATAGACAAAGATTACTGTACTTCTGTTTACGAGACAAAACAAATGAATTATAGTAAATGACTAATATTTTACAAAGACAGACCATTATACTGTTCAACATATTTGAACTTTTCCTTTTTTTCTCAAATTAAATCTGGTGATTCCCATAGATTTTTGCACGCTGATTACGAAAATGACCACGAAAGTTTGCTATCACATCAAGTTTTTGAGAAAATCACTTTTTTATATTCGAATATAATACAATAATTTATACACAAGGACAATATTAAAATGGTTTTCAACTGATTTAAAATGTTTTCTTGATGATTTCCTCTTGCAAGTGACATCTGAGGCTTCCCTTATTATATCCAGCAGTAATCAGCCAGCATGTTTGGACTCCACTTGCACTGGTATATAGTCAGGTTCACTATGTATTTTTGTTCAAATTTTATGGAGATTAGCAAACCAGTACATTTTTGAGAAGCTTATGGCATCAGGAATATGAAAAGTAATGTTTACATTTGCGCAGATGCCTGCTTGGCGGCCATTTTGGCGGCAGTTGCAACAGTGTTTATAAATCCTGATGCTTCAGTAATTTTGCAGTATTTTTGCAGTAGTGTTGCAATATTTAATTTTATACTGTAAAAATTTATGTTAACACAACTAGTACACAATTATCTTGGTGTTGGTTAATATAGTAGTGGCTCTCTTTCTTTTCAGTGCCTGAGTCATCATGAGTGAAGACCCGGGAACCAGCAAGTTGAGTTCGGTCAAGTCGTCCATGGACACAGTAGACTGGAAGCAGTGCATTCTTTGTCAGGAGTCCACTGCCAGCAAAGGAACACTTGTTCAATATCCCAGAACAGAATCATACCAGAAACTACTCGATGTAGTGGAAGAAAGAGCCAGCTTACAGGATGGAAAATATGTTGACATCCAAAGACGCCTCAAAGACTTTACCAAAGAAATATTGATTGACAGGAAACCCATGTGGCATCGCAGTTGTTATTCTGATGCCACAAATCAAATATCCATACAGCGAGCGAGAGACCGCTTGCAGCATGCCATGTCTACAGGAACCTATGCTGAGAAAAAACGTGGGCATAAAAGAACAAGCTCTGAAATGGAGCAATCAGCAACTCCAGGCACCTCAGCACCTTTCCCTAGATCTGCGACAGAACCGTTGACAAGGGATCACTGTTTCTTATGTCAAGAAGATGATGACCAGCGTCTCTTCACCGTACGAACTGTAAACGTGGGGAAGGCACTTAGACGAGCTGTGGATATTTCCCAAGATCCAGTATTGGTGACAAGACTAAGCAATGCACTCTCACCAAGTGATGCCCATGCGATACATGTAAGATACCACAAACCATGCTGGACACGATATGTGTTCCATGTCCTGAGGGATGATGCCAGCAACCGGGCCAAGTCTACAAAGACAGACCTACCAATGCAAGTACCATGCTTGATTGAGCTGATCAATCTCATTGAATATCAAAACAAATAAGGCTCATCTACCCATGGATACCATCGGAAAAACCTACATATCTATGCTTGGTGGTAGTGATGAGGCACAGAAGCACACTCTGACACTGACACGACAGTGGCTAAAGGACAAAATTCTTGCAGAGTTACCAAGTGTGAAGTCTGAGGCAGAAAGGCAGAAGAAAACCATCTGTTCTTTACTGTCCTGAAGCCTGCGAAGAAGATATGGTCTACACTTCCTTGATGCAAGATGCCACAAGTGAAATGGACAAGACAATGATGATATACAAGACAGCTAAGCTAATACGCAACAGCATTGCCAATTTCGCAGAGGAGAAGGAAACACAATTACAGTATCCAGCACAAGAGAGGATGTCCCGACCGAGCTGTACAGCCTTATACGGTGGATTTTGGTGGGATCTAAGGAGGAGCTGCAAACGGAGATGAGGAGCAGGACAGTTGACAGGTCAGCATTGACCATAAGTCAGAATATCATGTATGCTTTCAAGACCAGGAGACAAGTGCACCACGTGCCCAAGAAAGCCACTGACACATTTCGGACGCCACACACACGAGAAAACCCACAGGTTGTAGGGTTGGCACTCACTGTACATCATGACACCAGGAACAAGGCGCTGATGGACCTCCTCCATGTACAGAACTACTGCGTATCACACAGCCGTGCCTTGCTCCTAGAAACAGCAATTGCCAATGCTGTTGTGGAAAACACAAAACAATTTGATGGATTGTATGTACCACCTTTCCTCAAGAAAGGTACATTTGTCTTCTTCGCTGTTGATAATACAGATTTTGCAGAGGACACTGTAGATGGCAAAGGCACCACACATGGCACGATCACCGCAGTGTATCAGAAGGCAGATGCGCCTGGAGAATCAATCGCACCCAATTTGGAAGTTAGTGAAGCCAAAAACCTGTCGGTTGTCCCTTATCATGTACCCATCGAGCCTTGCAGTAAACCAAAACCTGGACCAGTCAAGAGAGCAAAGGAATTCAAGGCGTGTTCCACAGGTGTTGCTGAATCCTATGAACTAACCAATCTTGGTTGGATGATTGCATCTGCTTTGTCTAGATCAACCGACAGTGAATCACAAAGCAGTATCCCAGGCTGGGCAGGCTACAAAGCACTTGTGTCATCTAGTCAGTCACTGACTCAAGTCGGTGCGTTGCCTCTACTTCCAGAGGTCGCACATGAGTGGTCTACCATGCTGACTGTGATGTTGCAAGCGTCTCAGTTGAAGAGCTTGTTAGTTGGTGAAAACCACCCAACTGTCATAACCTTTGACATGGCCCTGTACGAGAAGGCAGTACAGTTGCTAGATGCAAGACCTAACTTGAAAAGAGCTGTTCCGAGACTTGGGGAGCTGCATGCTGTGATGGCTGCACTGAGGGCACTCGGAGTCTCAATAGAAAATTCTGGCATAGATGATGCATGGATTGAGGCAGATGTATATGGGCCTGCTACAACGAGACAGATCCTCAAGTGCGGCCACTACAAGAGAGCACTCCGTGCACACATCCACACTTACATGGCTCTGTATGAACTTGCTCTAGAACAGTTCTTCATAGAGATGCCACAACTAAAATAAATCTGCTCGAAACCAGCAAATGAATTGCAGGAAGCCTGCACAAACACGGCTTCTGGGACAAGTGATAGAGCAGAATGCATCAGAATTGCGAACACTCACCTGCTTCAAGTCTTGACCAACGAAGATGTCATTCAACAGCTGAAGAAGTGGGAAGCTCAGAAATCATCTAACGCTATGTTCAAGTCATTGATGAATTACCTCTACCGGGTTGAAACCATCTTGTTCTTTGTTGAAGCATCCAGAAATGCTGATCTCGTTCTCCATCTGGAGGCTGGAGAAGCACTCAGCAAGCTGTTTTTCGCAATGGATCAAATAAAATACAAACGCCTCTGGCCAAGGTACATCGCGGACATGCACGAAATGAAAACAAGCCATCCAGCAACATGGCGAGAACTTCAAGATGGAAACATATCTGTCACCAAGAGTGAGATTCCGTTCGTCTCAATAGGTGCAGACCATGCCTGCGAACATCTCAACAAGATGATGAAGGTTCATTGGGGACTAATTGGCATTTCCAATAATGCGAGTGCTAGGCAGCGGTTCTTCTTGGCTTCTCCAGAGATGTCGTGCCTCTCAACAGAGTTTAAAGGACAGTTCGGGCTTCAAGTAAACAAGCCAGAGGAACACCATGATGTACGACCCAGTGCTGTCAGGAAAGAACATGAAGCTGTTGACAAAATCAAGGCTGCAATACTGAGCCACGGGAATCCCTTTGCTGTTGAAGGTGATCAGCTATACAATTTCATCACACATGCATATGTACGACAAGAGTATGTTCCACAAATCTTGAACATTGATGACATCGGACAGAAGCTTTATGAAGATTATGTCACTGAACGTATCAATAGAGATGTTAGTCTCTGGGCACCAGTCAAAATGCAGAACAACAAGATGTACATGTCTGGCAGCAAGAAACAAACTTTCAAGTTCCGTGACCAGACAGTTGACCTAAAAGAGACCAAAGATCTCTATGGTCGACTGATGGTTCTCACCAGGTCGAGCAGGGAACAGTGGCGGATCTACTATGAAACTAATGAAGCTTAAGCTTCAGGGCCCCTAATCCAGGAGGGGCCCTGAAGCAACTTTTTTTTTAATGAGTGAATTTTTCAACAAAATCAATGGAGTTTTTTTAAGTGTTTGTTATTAAACTAAGGCTATTTTAGTGATAGAATCATAAGCCTCGAGGTCCTTGCAAGGGCAGCAAGGCCCTTTGAACCGGTCCTATTCAAAGGAGTGACATAACGAAGGAGTGACATAACAAAGGAGTGACAAATCGGAGATAAAATTCAAAGGAGTGACACGAAAATACCAACAAAGAAGAAGAAAGAATAAATCCAGAGGGAAGAGAGGCTTGCAACTGTTAGGTTAGGCTAGGTTAAGTTAGGTTAGGTTTCTAGTTTTTTAAATAAAATCTTAATTTTAACAATCCTGTCACTCCTTTGTTACGGTATTTATGTCACTCCTTTGTTATGTCACTCCTTTGAAATGTCACTCCTTCGATACAGACCCCCTTTGAACCTTGTTGGATGTTGCCCTATTGTTGCTGGTTGCGAAGGGGCCCCCATAACAGTTCAAGCTTCAGGGTCCCAAAAATGTAGGTCCGCCACTGGCAGGGACATCGATCAGAAGAATGCAGTTGGCAAATATGAGTTCACATTGACTCCAGAGCACTATTTGCACCAGACGGCTCAATGCTGCCATGCACTGACAAGTCCAAGCTGATACATAGCCTTGAGAAGCTGGCAAAAACAGATGAAACCCAGGAACAGACAGAAACTCTAGCGGCCAAAGAGCAGGATGATGACAGAGGTCCTGTATCATCATCTCCATCGTCGTCATCAAATCAAAAGATCGCCATTGTTGATGGAATGGTGCTTGTCCAGAAGATGACAAAGAAATCAGGGACAAGCAGCACAGTCAAAGATCTAGCCCAGTGTTTCAATGACAGGCTCGTGAGCTTGACAGCAGGGTTCAGTGAGGTCATCCTGGTCTTCGATACATACAAACCTGACTCACTAAAGGAGGAAACTAGAGAGAGACGACGACAAGGAAAAGCTCCTATACAGTATCAGGTTGCAGATGATACGAACATCAAACACATCCTACTGGCACGGTTTCTATCGCACGAAAAAACGAAAGCAGATTTGACAGACTATCTCGCCAAAGCAACCCTTGATTACAACAAGAACTCACCTCAGTTAGTCATCACATCAGCATCAGGTCACACCAGAAGCAACAGAAACATGCACTTTGAAGACAACAATCACGAGGAGGCTGACACATTGATGATCTGCCTGGCAGCGGAGACATCACAGCGGTGTCCTGATGCACAGCTAGTATTCTTCACTCCAGATACTGACGTCTTGGTTCCGGCTGTGGCACACTATGACAAGCTCCGCAAAAAGACATCTATTTTGATGGTATCAGGCACAATCGAAATAGAACCAATCTGGAGAGCTTTGGGCAAAGAAAAAGCGCAAGCTTTACCTGTATTCCACGCATTCACTGGAGCAGACAATGTTGGAAAATTCTCAGGAATAGGTGAAAGACGTATTGGCCAAATTTGTGTGCTCAAGCTACTGTCCCAAGGGTATTCACATTGCAAGTATCCCTGATCTAAGATGGTATCTGTTTTGTAAACACCTAGCTGAAAGCAACAACTTACTTCCTACACTCGGTGCACTTGAGGAACACATCCAGCGTGTGCGGTTACAAAGCCGAGTATGCTGCCAAGCCAATGTTATGCAGCAACAGCCTTTTGACCCCCTGAAATTTGGTTACTATCAGAACAAAAGTGGCCAAATACTGCCAGTCACCACAAAGGTTCCTCCTGCCTAGCAAGCCATCATCGAGTTGGTCAGCTGCCACTGCAAAACCAACTGTTCCACACAGAGATGTTCATGCAGAAAGAATAACTTGCGTTGCACAGAACTATGCTTGTGCGCAGTGATGGGCATCGATACATGAAAATCGCTAAAGCGATACCGATACATCGATAGATGAAGAACGTCTTAGGCGATACCGATACGCCGATACTTTCTAGATGTCTTAAGCTATACCGATACCGATACATACATCGCCGATACATGTATCGCCGGTACATTTTTATAATTATTCATTTAATATGTAGGTATTAGATATTATTGTTTATACTAGTAATTTGTACGCACTGTAAGTAAAATCAACGACATTTTAATGGGTTTTATAGATGTAAATAAAAACAATTGCTTTATTTAATGAAAGTATGTTTTAATTTTGTAGGATACATGAATGACTGAAAATATTACACTAACAATTAAAAGTAATTACTATTACCCTTCAAAAATACCAGCTGGCTAATCATCTGGTCAGACAGTCTATTCCTTTTTGGAGCGTGAATGTGACCAGCCAAACTAAACAACCGTTCTACAGGAGCAGAGGATGGTAGTGGTGTGTTATACTTCAGGAAGACCCGTAGAATTCCTGGGGACTGCCTCAGAGATTAGAGAGAATGACTTCCGTCACCCAGATACTGTAAAACTTCCATCTCAGTGGAATCTTGGGTTGCAGAGACATTAGTGGAAGCAGACTCATAACAGAAGAAATCATCTGCACTTCCGTCAGATGCAGCATCACTTAGTTGTTGCTGGGGGGTCTGCTTGCTGAGGCTCTTAACAGCATTAACCAACATTTCTTGAACCCTCTTTTTGACAATGTTAGTATTAAATTTGCCTTTTATTGTCATCCACTTTAACTTGAACAGAGGATTTGTAGACGATGCCAGTATTGCTGCTTTATACTCATGCGACGCATCAAGGCACATAAACTTTTCAAACCGCTTAGTGAACCCTACTGTGACTGCATTAAGAAGTGGCTGACAATGACGCAATGCCTCCGAATTCAAACGCTCTAGCTTCTTCTCTACAGCTAACAATGTCGGAAGCAGGCAACCGTAAAAACATTCTTTGTCGGACTGCAACCTATCAAGTGCTGTTGCAATGGGTTGTAGTACGGTTAGGTATTCCTGGAGAAAATCAAGCTCATTATATGAGCGTCTCTATATTATGGTTAATTAATCTCAATAACACAAGTACAAACGTGTTTAAACGTTGCGCCGTACTGTGTGACGTGACCAGTAGAGTAGTACTGTCATTAAATAAATATTTAATAATATTATTATTTATGTATATTCATAAATATAACTCAGTAGTGTCATATTATAACATCTATTTAAATATTTAAAAATTCTTATTAATGTATCGAAGTATCGATATTTTCGATACATTTAAGAAAATTGACCTTAGCAATACCGATAAATCGATACTTTTGTCAAGTAGCTAAAGCGATACCGATACCGATACAAAAGTTTCGATCGATACGTATCGGCGATACATGTATCTAGATACTGCCCATCACTGCTTGTGCGGCACAGAATGCGAAAACGATGCAGACTGTAATGTTGAATATGACACTGAGAGTGATGATGATGTGTAATGATGTGTCAAACTGAGATAGGAAATACGTCTATACGTATGCTGTTGTCACTACCAACAATTTGAGTGTGCATTTTTTCACGAAAATACAAACATAATTTCACAAACTTCTTTTCTTGGTTTTTGGTGTTCATAATCACTAATTTGACATAAGCTTTGGATTCCTTGGGCCTGGAAACATAGGATTAGCATTTAGAATGAAGTTTCTATGTCAATTACAAGTTGAGATATTCGGAAATTCTTATTTTATGGCGGCCATTTTGAAAATCCAAAATGGCGGCTATGCAGGCATCTGCGCAAATGTAAACATTGATTTTCAGATTCCTGAGCCATAAGCTTTCCAAAAATGCACTGGTTTGCTAATCTCCATAAATTTTGAACGAAAGTGTTTTTATTGACATAGTGAACCGGACTATATAGTTTCTCCATTGCAGAAATGGCCTGATGAAACTGCTCTCCATGTTCATTGCTGACATCTCCCAGGTTTGGGGAGAAAAATTCAAGTGTGAATGCAAAACATTAATATTTAAACTCGTACTACATCCCAATGATCTGTAAGCTTAGAGAATTTCACCAACCAATTCTAGATAGTTAGGCAACAAAAAATTGCCTATGGGTCACTGCTTTAAAACCATTCCAAGCCGTTTTTCCAGATTCATTCAGGACTTCATCAAAGGTACCATCTTTCATTAACTTATTTATTTGTGGACCAATGAAACTTCCCTCTTTTATTTTGGTATCACTAATCAGATGAAGTTTTTGTTTCAAGTGCTGGAATCCATCTCCTGCTCTGTCCATTGCCTTAACAAAATTTTTCATCAATCCTAGTTTGATGTGTAAAGGTGGCAAGTAAACTTTTACAGGATCCACCACATTTATGGCATTCAACATTTTTTTGTCCAGGAGTGAAAGATTGATGAGGTGGCCAGTTCTTAACAGTATAACGAGAATTCTTTGCTCTGCTGTCCCATTCACAAGGAAAACAGCAATATTTTGTATATCCAAGCTGTAAACTAAGTAGCAGCCCAATGACTTTTGAGATTTATCATTTGAGATTTATAGATTTTGTAATTTATTTTATTCAGGAGAAATTCCATATTTTCATACGACTCTTTCATATGGACAGTATGTCCAATAGGAACTGAAGGATAGATATTTCCAGTATGCAACAAGACAGCCTTCAAACTAAATTTTGACGAATCGATGAAAAGTTGCCATTCTAAAGGTTTAAGCGCGTGTCCTAGGGCCGTCATCAATTTATCAATGTCATTGTAAAACAAATGAATTGATATATTTTTTTGGTGTTTGCGAAAAATGGATATGCTGGTATCGTTTGCAAACAAATTCTATCCTTGTAATCTGGACCTTAAAAATTCTGCTTGATTTTTCAATAACTTCAAATCTCGAACCAGATCATTAAGCTCAGGTTGAGTTATCAAATGAGGCTCTTTTTCTTGAGTTTGTCGATACTCTGCATCCTTATCTGACAACTCCATAGGCTCATTCATCATCATCATCTCAGCTCCACGATCCAGAGGGCTTAGGAACTGGTAGAATTTCACAATGTACTATTGGTCGCACTGTGGAAGGCAGATTTGGGTATTCAATTTTCTCTTAGTTTTCGAAGAAAAGCCACTGACCTTAATTAAACAAAAATAACAATCTTTGAAGTGATCTTTTCGCTCTCTCTAATTCATGGTGGGCGGCAAATGGCATAGAACAGTGGTTCCCAACCTTTTTGAAGCGATGACCCACTTTCCATGTTGCTAAGTTGGTATCATGTTTATACAAGGTTTAATAATCAAATTTTTGTTATTAACATGACGCTGAAAGACAAGCAGTGGCATGGAGGTACTCGTACCTTTTAACTAATTCCTGAGGGTCACAGCACAACGCGCACAGCATATATGGGGAGACCAAACTTTATTTTGATCCCCAATTTTGCAGCTGAAGTAGAACTCATAAACTTTTTAAATTAAGGGAGTAATGTTTCTTTTGTGATCTTGTATCATGTAAACACTACACACCATAGAAACTGTTAGGATTATTCACACATTTACGCGACATTTCAAATTATCCTTTTTTTCTTCAAGGCTATTTTGTGTAACACATGCACAATTAAATGATAAGGTAAATGGAAAACAAAAACTATGAAATCAAACTTCACTGCACATGAACAGACCTGCACTATGAAGTAGCTTGCGGCAGACTGAATGACTCGTAACTGGAAGCAGTTTTCAATGACAGATAACACAGAAGGAAAATTGACATGTTATAATAGGTTTGAATGTGTCAGGAGCAGAAATTACATCATCCTACATTAGCTAAAACATTTTCTGCTGAGATACTCTCAGCTTTTGGGGTAGATGCAATAATTTGTTAAATTTCATTTTATCACCTATATACAAATTTGGTCAAGAATTGAACCCCAAATTTCTTGAAAACATGATTTAATAGCAAACTTTTATCATCATTTTTGTAATCAGAGATGAAAAATGCAAGGGAAACAACTACTATCATCTGAGAAAAAAAAAATGTTGTCGAACATTATTATTCATTATTTAGTTCCCCGCCATAGAAGAAGAAGAGAGCCAAAATCAAGATCCAGGGTTTTCGAGATGCCTAGACACTAGGGTGTCAATTTTGTCAACTTTTTTCAAATTAATTTTGGTAGTGAAAATATAGTGTCTTTTCATGTCAAAACTTGAAATTGGCCAACCAAAATGAAATAAAATAACCCTTACCTACATCAATTTTACCTTAAAGTTTCAGAAATTGACTCTTTTACTAAATAATAGGACATAAATTGATTAACTATTCATCTGTCACAGAATTATCCCACTGATCGCATATGGAGTGTTTTGAAGGTCATATAGTTGTTGTACAATGTACAAGTCAAAACATGAATAGAACTGTCCCTCACTCTCAGTCCTCAGTTGCCTCTTAGATGTCATAGACGGTGGTTTGCTGTTATTGCTCTTGTACCTACTTCATAGTTATTCTACTAGACGAATACTACAGTTTAACTGTAAGTATGGATTATTGATTATTACAATTATTTATTATCATATTCTTCTGTCTAATTATGTTGTAATCCCATGAAATATTTTTTTATTGAATTTTAGAACATCGAATGACTAAACTTTGAAACATCGTAATTGATATAAAATACTTAAATGTTTTTTTCTTTTCAGATATTCCTAAGATGCCAAAATTGAAGACAAGAGGTCAGTCGTCATGCCACTTGAGCCTGTTAGTCGGTACAGGCAAGGAGCTTCCCGTATCAGAACTACCAACAGTGCGAGACATGCTGAGACTAGGGTTACGCCTTCGTGAACAAAATACAAAGGATAGAAGGAACTACACAGAGAAAGAGCTCATAAGGGACATGATTCCCCCTCTTCTGCATCAGTGGAAAAAAGCTAATGTGTTATTCAAACCACTTGTACTCAATCAGTATAGAACTATTGAGCTAAAATTAACAAAGCTGTGGCATAAAGCAGTTGAGACATCACTTGGTAAAGGAAAACTAGCAAAGAAAAATACATTTCTGCACACACTTGATACTCTTCTTGACATTTTTAACTGCCAGTGTCCCATAGAGTTGTGTTCTGAAGCCAATTGTTCTCCCTCATGCAGAAGAGAACCTCATCCTCACATTGATTGTCGCTGTCATCGTGAGAAGAAGATCCCTGTTTTGGAGCTGGCTTTCATAAAGGCGCAGAGAACAAAGGCAGGAGGCCAAGGAAGTATGCAGATTGGTTCGGCAGATTATTCAGAAACCAAAAAACAGATTGTTATTGCTAAGAAAAAAGAGAAAATCCGAGAGGGGGAAGAAAGGAAGAAAAAGAAGAGTGAAGAAGCCACCCAAAGAGATGAAGAGCTCTATCAAGAGGTTTCTCACTTCTTTGAAAGCTCTTCAGATGAACAGAAAGAAGTAACATCAGATGATAGCTCCAAAATGCCATCTGAACCTTCGCCGAAGAGAATGAAATTCAACACTAAAGACATCTCAAACATTGCCCTTGCCAGTATTCGCCACCATACGGGGCTACGAGAGACTGCAGAGATTACCACTGCCGCTTGGATAGATGCAGGCCTCATCAGCCGAGAGGATACATCCTTAGTGATAGATCATAAGAAGATAAGAAGAGCAGAAGAAAAAATAATGAAGGAAATATCTGATCAGCATGAAAAAGATTTGAAGGAGGAAGGTCTCTCTTGCCTTTTGTTTGATGGAAGAAGAGATGACACAAAACTTGGAAGAAGGCTTGTTTGGATTGTATGTGATTTGCAAACAGGGGAACTACCTCTTCGTCGTCTCATCCAGGAACTTGATGGTCCTACAAAGAGCAACAACAAGTGGTCAGGCCCCCTTGGCAACATGCTAGATGAAGCAACGGAATTAGAAATAAATACAAAATTTCCAAAGGTCGAAGTAGGCCCTCCACTTCCAGTGTTGTCTGAAGAAGTTATCAAAGACCTCAGCACGGATCAATCTTACGCTTATCGTATTGTTCAAGCAATCAGATCAGGAGAGTTGCCTCAAAATCTGGCTCTCTTGGAGATTGGACCCGTAAGTCACAGTCGTTGGTTAACTACAGCGATTCGTTTCTGCAGGATTTGGGTTTCCAAACATGCACTGAAGGGCAAAATGCTACAAAATTTGATGTTGATTGTTGAATTTATTATTGGGTTTTATCTTCCTCACTGGTTCAATGTAAAACTTAAACCAATGTGGATGGAGGGGCCCAACCACATCTTGTTTCAATTACAGCTACTGAGAACCCAAAGGAAAGCAGTGGTGGACATCGTGTTACCTGTGGTGAGAAGGTCCGCTTGGTATGCTAGGCCAGAGGCAGTTTTGCAAGCAATACTCTGCAGCCAATGTACCAAAGAGCGAACTGAGGCTGTGGAAATCATTCTAAAGCTTAGAGGAACATCACTAGATGATGACCAGCTGGGAGACTGCTCTGTTCAGACAAGGAAGGTACCTCCGATAAACGTCAATGCCACAAAATTTCAACGGAGAGAGAGAGAGAGAGAGAGAGAGAGAGAGAGAGAGAGAGTTACAAGGAGTTACAAGGAAAAGAAGTAACTCAAAAGGCCTTGCGGCCCTTACCGAGGAGGTACCAATGGCAACGGGTGCCAGGGAAAATTTTGTAAAAGTTTATTTTTCTTTCAACTATCCTAGCAGTAGTAGAAAACTGGATAGAAAAGTAGAAGGCTCTCTCCCCACCCTCCGCTCCCTCCCTGCCAGAGGCAGGTACGGAAAAAGGTTGAAGAAAATACCTTGACCCTGGAAAAGTAGCCAAGGAAATTTTACAGGAAAGTGGAGAATATATAAATAGCTCTATATTTACCTTGCTCACAGAGACACCGTGCAAGCGAACTCCTGCAGAGTTTCCTGAGGTTTTAATCTTAAACTATGAGTGTGTTCAGTCTATTCCTTTGAGCATCTCGAAGACTTCAATAAGCTGACCCCGCAACCTCCTCGTCTCTAAGCTAAACAGATTTAGGCGCTCCAATCTCTAATCTACACACTTAAATAGAGTGCAGGACTTGGTCTAACCTTTTCTTGAACTGATCCACAACTTCTGAAGGTAACCTGTTCCACGTGTCACAGATCTTATACGTAAAGTAATTCCCACACATACTAGTCCTAAACCGTTTCAAATCCAACTTCCAACCATTGTTGCGAGTTGGATTATCATTTAAACTAAACATGCTTCTAAAATCGACATCTTTGAACCCACGTCACGGAAGCGTCGATTGCAGCCCATATGCCTAATGGAAGGGATTGTCTTTGTGGCATTCTTCAGCCAGTTTTCAATCCACCTACCTACTTCCCCACCAACACCCAGCACGCGCACTTTAGCCATTAGCCGGCGGTGAGGTACCTTATCAAAGGCTTTCTAATCAATCGCCCTACTCTTATCATACTCACTCAACATGACATGGAAAAACTCGAGCATGTTGGTGAGACACGACCTATGCCGTCTAAACCCATGTTGGAGTCCCCAAGTAGCTTGTAGGAATCCAAATGGTCAACAATCCTACCCGCTAATATCCCCTCTAATTATTTACCTACGTTATTTATAGAGGTTCTAAAGCCTCTCTTCCCACGCATGAGGTAGCAGTAGGGTCCTAATCGTAAGAGTAGAGAAAGAGAGTTAATACTAAAAGTTTTTTTTTCCTGCAGAGGAGAACATCATTAACCTAAGCTAAAAGGACAGAGTAGGGATGGGAAGGGGTCCTGGTAACCCACGGGACAGGTTTGTACAACAGACTTCACCCGCCCTCCCGAAAGAGAGAGAACCTAAAGAAATTGGCAACCAATTTCTCTAGAATCCCACGACTCGGGACCGGAGGGCTGTCACACCCCAAGTATAAAGTTTACAACACCCAAAAGGAACGAGCATAACCTTTATACCCCCTGCGGAGAGAGAGGAGAGAGAGAGAGAGAGAGTTACAAGGAGTTACAAGGAAAAGAAGCACCTCAAAAGGCCTTGCGGCCCATACCGAGGAGGTACCAATGGCAACGGGTGCCAGGGAAAATTTTGTCTTTCAACTATCCTAGCAGTAGTAGAAAACTGGATAGAAAAGTAGAAGGCTCTCTCCCCACCCTCCGCTCCCTCCCTGCCAGAGGCAGGTACGGAAAAAGGTTGAAGAAAATACCTTGACCCTGGAAAAGTAGCCAAGGAAATTTTACAGGAAAGTGGAGAATATATAAATAGCTCTATATTTAGCTTGCTCACAGAGACACCGAGCAAGCGAACTCCTGCAGAGTTTTCTGAGGTTTTAATCTTAAACTATGAGTGTGTTCAGTACTTTGTCTAGCCTATTTTTAAACAGATTTACACTTTGACTGGAAACAACCTCTGAGGAAAGTTGGTTCCAGATATTAACTATTTTATAGGAAAAGAAATTTCCGCAGACTGAGGTCCTAAATGTCTTTACACACTCAAATAGTGTGCAAGATTTCGTCTAACCTTTTCTTGAACTGATCCACAGAGGAACTGTTCACAACTTCTGAAGGTAACCTGTTCCATGTGTCACAGATCTTATACGTAAAGTAATTCCCACACACACTAGTCCTAAACCGTTTCAAATCCAACTTCCAACCATTGTTGCGAGTTGGGTTATCATTTAAACTAAACATACTTCTAAAATCGACATCGTTGAACCCTCGTAAGAGCTTGAAAACCTCGATCAGTTGACCGCGCAGCCTCCGAGTTCCAAGCGAAAACAAGTTCAGGGCGCGTAACCGTCGATTGTAGCCCATATGCCTAACTGAAGGGATTAACTTTGTGGCCCTCGCCTGCACTCGCTCCAGCCTCTCAATATCTTTCCTGAGGGTGGGCGACCAGAACTGCACAGCATACTCCAGGTACGGCCGAACAAGGGAATTGTACAGTGAGAGCACAATCTCCTTGTTCCGAAACTGAAATTGCCTCCTGATATAACCCAATAGTTTCTGGGCTTTCTTTTCCACCTCTACACACTGTTTCGTAAACTTAAGGTCGCTGCTAATTAGCACACCCAAGTCCTTTTCTAAATCAGTCACCTCGATATTACTGCCCAACATCGAGTAGTCCGACTTGGGATTGGCGTAGCCAATGTGCATCACTTTGCATTTACCCAAGTTAAACGGCATTTGCCATTTTTCGGACCACTCTCCTATCCTACCTAGGTCCGCACGCAGTTCCTCGATCGCTTTGGGCGTCCCAACATTGGCCCCAAGCTTGGTGTCATCAGCGAATTTGGCGATCCGACTGACGATGCCACCGTCGATATCATTTATGTAAATGGTAAACAACAGTGGCCCCAAAACGGAACCCTGAGGAACCCCACTAGTGACCGAGGCCCAACCCGAACTAGCCCCTTTAATTACCACCCTCTGCCGCCTATTCCTCAGCCAGTTTTCAATCCACCTACCTATTTCCCCACCGATACCAAGCGCGCGCACTTTCGCCATTAGCCGGCGGTGAGGTACCTTATCAAAGGCTTTCTGAAAGTCGAGATAAAGTATATCAATCGCCTTACTCTTATCGTACTCACTCAACATGACGTGGAAAAACTCGAGCAAGTTGGTGAGACACGACCTATGCCGTCTAAACCCATGTTGGGAGTCCCCAAGCAGCTTGTAGGAATCCAAATGGTCAACGATTATATCAGCTATTATCCTTTCTAATAATTTACCTACAACTGAAGTGAGACTAATAGGACGATAGTTCCCTGGACTTTCGTGATCCCCTTTCTTAAAGATAGGGGTCACGTTGGCCTCCCTCCAGTCACCAGGCACCTGGCCCATCTCCAACGATTTGTTGAAGACTGTAGCCAGGTGGGGAGCCACCTGGTCGCGCACTTCTCGCAAAACACTGGGGAGAAACTGGTCTGGCCCAGGAAGAGAGAGAGAGAGAGAGAGAGAGAGAGAGAGAGAGAGAGAGAGAGAGAGCGAGCAGTCTTACGCGAATGAAGGAGTGGCTGTTAAGAGGGACGCTTTGGGAAGCGAATGGAGAATTGAAGCGTGGAATCATCGGCATAGGAATGAATAGGACAGGAAGTGCGAATTAAAAGCTCATTAATAAATAAAAGCCTCCTGAGTCGGTGGAATGTGCTCCATCGTTTTGCTCTTTTTGCAGAACAACTCCCTTCGTGCCTCATTGACAGATTCCAGAGTGTTTGTCTTGTCATAGATGACGACTGTGAAGCGTTCCAGTAGTTGGAAGTGTTGGGAGTCCACAGTCAGTGGGGTGTGCGGACTTGCTGCCATGTAGTTGAATGCATGGGTGACCTCAGGGCAGGAATTCCAGGCTTCCCATGTTGACGTCTTCCCCTTTCCGTACAATGCTGAGGTTGTGTCACACCTTGTGAAACTGTGGAACAGGGGAAGGACTGTGAATTTGTCTTTGCCCAGAGCATGTCAGATGGCATTGATATGTAGGTACATGAAGTTCTTGCCAGTGCCAAAGGCAACCCAGATGTCTGCAAGTGGATATTTGGCGACGATGACGTGGAATTTACCGATGAGGATGATGACTACGTCAGTGTCTACAGTGCGCACCAAGCAGATGTTAGAACCACTCTCCATGGCATCTTGCAAGTGAATCAGTATTCTTGTATCTGCTTCCTCATGGTCACACTTCGGCATGCAGTGGCTGTTGCCTCTGCTGACAACTGTGCTGCTAGATGTGATGAAGATCTGCTTGCCTTCTGGGCATTCGATGGATACAACCTTGCTGGAGAGGAACACAAAGAGCTTTTGCTTATTGGTGGGGTCACGCAGAAATCTGGCCAGTTCCCTGGAACCTTATTTCGACCGGCGACCTTCCTCCTGATGTCTTTGCCGCGTTTCTTCCTGGTTGACTCTTTGATGCTGCTGGATACATAGGTGTCCCAGACCCTCTTGCAGAGGTCTCCAACTGCTGCATGATGTGGGGAAGAAAGACACCACTTGCATATTCATCAAACGTGGTGATGTTGGTGATTGGCAGGAGGTGCACCACAGCAGCACCATTAAGTATTTTCACATCGAAGGACCTAGAAGGTTCCAACTGTGGCTCATCTGTCTCGTGAGTCAGAATGCTCAGCAGATCCGACTTCTTTCCCTGTCGTAGCTTACCTCTGTTAGAGAGAGATGGAGGATGTGGATGATTTTCATGTTTGAAGAAGGTATCCATGTCTCCATCCCTCTGCTGCATGACTATGTGTAATCTGGAGAAGAGTGTCACATCATTCTTCAGCAGTGAGATCTGCCCTGCCTGCTTGGTCTTTGACTTGGGTGTTGGACAACTAAACAGAGGCAGGGAGTTCTTCTTGATGGGCTCATGGATAGAGCGTTTGCGGTCAGTTAGCACTGACTGACGGTAGGCGTTGTATTGCTCCATGCCCAATGCTTCCACAGTACGGACTGTGTTGACAACAGACTCGTCGATGACATTCCGTGTGTCCAGTGTGAAAAGTTCAGGGCTGTCATCTAGGAAAGGATTGCTCATCTCAGAGATAGCCTGAACCAGACCCAGTGTTTGCTCTTTGAATGTCTTCTGTGTTGACAGTCCCTCCTCATCAGGGATGCCACTCCTTGGGATTTGTCCCAAGATCTTGGCATTTTCAGCGATACCTTGGTATATTGGGATTTCTTTAAACAAATATAGCAAATCTTGGGATTTTAATCTTGGGATATATATATATATATATATATATATATATATATATATATATATATATCTTAGGATTTCTTGGGATTTTTTACAAGTGGATCTTGGGTTTTTTTTAAATTTCTGAGTGGCATCCCTGCTCCTCATGGCGTTGTTGTTGATTTTCTTCTTCTGAGGTGTACTCCTCCTCAAACTCTTGGAGAAGTCGTGCTTGCTCAGGTCCAGCTGTCATCCACTTCTTGAAAGCTGAAGGATTATCAGTTAGTCCCACTGCAGCCCCTGAACCCTTCACCAGCTCATTGTTCTGCTCGTGAGCCTGGTCGATTGGTATGGATGAGAATCGCTTGGTTGTCTTTGAAACAACCCAGTGGCCGTTTTCTTCGAATTCCTCTTGGATGGCTGTAGGTAGGCTCTCCATGTCCCGTAGGTGCACAGGAATCCACCTGGCATAGTTGTGATGGTCAAGGGCAAAGAACCAACCAAGCAACCAAAGACTTGAGTGATTCCACATACAGGGGGAAGTCTCGTTCTCGGTTGGCCCGCTCGAAGATCAGACCAAAGATTTCCATCTTGAGAATGGTATCCCTGTACTGAAATGTTGGACTCTTGCTGATCATACCTTGTCTCCACGTTTCTTTGGCCTTCTCATCAGCGGTCCTTCAGTCATAGTGTGTGAAGGCATCCTTCTGGAGCTTGCGCAGGGCCAGAGCACTCACTTGATGGGCATGTCTTGTCCTGGTGAGGTGGGATGCCTTGAGAAAGGAGTCAGCTGTGCCAGAGGAGGCGATGCCTGTTTGGATTAGTGCAGTGGTCCACCCAGAGGTCTCTAAGTAGTTCCCCGAATGTTTTCCGCATTGCCATCTCAATGTGCAGACTACCGAACAATGTTACGTACTTGTCCTCGCCATGTGTTTGAGGCCAGTTCCACTGAACAAACTTGGCCAGTGCATACAGTGGTGCATCCAAAGTAATCACTGAAATCTGTCCAGGATTCAGGAAATGAGTGGCTTCGCGCTGTACATTCATCCCATGTTTGATCATGGCAGCTGAAGCAGCCTTTTCATAGAAGAGTGGCAAGAGTTGTGTGAGAGCAAGTTGTGAGTCGTCAGAGACGTGGTCTTGATGACTGGCATGGTAGGCTGACCAGGCCACATCATCTCCCTTAGTTACCTCCTCTTCCTCGATCAGCTTGATAGCATGCTCCAGCCAACATTTCTCTTTCTCTCGTGCTCCCTCCAGACGTCTCTCTACAGCTTTGACAGCATTGGATGCCTTGGATACAGCCACATTTTTTGTCTTGAGTGCAACAGCGGGCACAGTAGTGAAGCTGTCAGGCAACAAATGGTTTTTCTTTGTTTATAAAGAGGGCAGCCGTATCCCATCCCGAAGGTGTCCCATATTGGACTTGGTATGGAACTGAAAGAGGCTGATGTCTGTACCGTGGAATGAACCTTTGGCTGTGTGCTTGATGGGTTGTGATCCAAGTTGTCGAAGGCACCCACGGTAAAGAGGCCTTTGCGTAGCTGGGCAGGATTCGCAGAACCTTTGGCCTTGACGTTCTCACAAACAGCAGTAGCCAGTTGATTCTCAAGTAAAAGTACCCGATCATAGCTTACACTCAAGCCCAAAGTGTACAGCTGTGTTATCAACTTCTTGGACCTGGTTTGCGTGTGAACATTTAGTCCAAGCTAGAGGGGCAAGAGTGGTTCATGCTCCAACGAATGTCGAGACCTGCCAGTTGCAGCAGCCGCTCCCTTCATGGAAGTTGGAACCCTCTTCTTGCAGTTAAACAGAATCATTTGCGAGACCGTGAGACATGACTGGGAGTCTGCAGAATCCTGGTCCTTGAGGTCGGCTCCTTTCAGAAGCATGGCTACCAGGGATTTGAGAGTTGTGGTGGGGACTGAGTCTTGCTGGCATCCAGATGGGAATGAAGCATCGAAGTTGAACACTTTAGAACGGAAGATATCGTCACGCACAATTCTGGCAGCTTTCGCGAGAATCACTGTATCCCCCTCATAGTCAGACTTCAAAGTGTCCTTGAGCAGTTCCTACATGCCTTATTCCAAGACAAGTACTACATTCTTGCCATCACTTTGCTCTTGTGCTTGTGGAAAGTACTTCAGAACTTGCTCCTTGAAGCGAACTTTGTTGATCTCTCTACCAATACCAAAGTCGGCCAGGCGATTTTCATAGAGCTGACGCAGCGAGGAGAACTTGAAACAGAAGGTTCCATCCTCTACAGACTTCTCAACATGTGTGATGAGCTCAACAAAAACTCTGGCTTTCAGTTTATTCTCGTCCACGTCAGTCTGAGAGTAGTCTTAGCTTCTCCTCAGAAAGGAACGATGGCGATTTCGCAGTCCAGTCAAGCAAGCAAGGTGATACTTTGCATCAATGGCAACGAGGTCACCACCTTCAATCCTGGTCAGTAAATCTGTTTCGTGCAGATCTGCGGCATTGGTCCTTATGTTGCTGTCTGTCTGAAGAGTTGCAAAGTCATGGAGTTGCCCATCGCATTTGTTGCAGAATATGCACTTATTCTTCTCCACGAGCATGCGGTGTCGAAGTCGTTTGGCTGCAACATCACTCTCAGTACTGCCGGCTCTCTCCCTCTTCCTTTCTCTTTCCAGTTTCTCTGCATTGAAGTTGACATGTTTTGTGCCACTGTGCACGGTGCTGAATAAACTGGGCCTTGTCCATGTCCTCACTAAACTTGAGTGGGACCGGGAGTCTCTCTAACTGCCTGAGTTCACTGACATTGTCCAGAGAGGTTCTGTGTGCCTCTGAGCTGTCCCTGTGTTGACGCACATTAAGGGGGCATCAAAGTGTTTCAGAAGTTGTCTGCTGACATATTACATACATAGTCCAGTCTATTGTGTGCAACTGCAAGGGTCCTCAGGCACAGTCTGCAATACAAAGAAGCATTTGTCAGAATTTATCATCCTTACCGACTATAACAAATGTGGAAAAAAATCTGTAAACCAAAAAATAAATATTTTTTTTCATTCTACATGTTTGAATGTTGGTGTTTCATCAGTAATTGAGCTCTTAGAGCCAATATCTTTATTTCTAACCAAAAAACTGATTTTTTCCTGGTTTTCGTCCACCCATTTTCGAAAAATGGCTGAAACAAGCGCCAGCAAGCTCAGATTACTTGGTTCCAATAAAAATATTAAAATTTATACCACACAGATTGTCAGGAAAAAAAGTGGTGCTTTTGTTCGGCATGTCCCCATATTGTCAAAATGTGGTCCTAAGCTGCCTGACTAAACAACTTTTGATATGTCTAGCGCAATAGCAAAAGTTTCACCGAAATTTCAAAAGGAGGATGACCAAGAATCAGAGAGATATGCAAGAAGATTGTCAGCAGAGCGTCCCTTGCGGAATCCATACTAACGATCTGAAAGAAGATTGTGAGAAGAGAGGTGTTTAAGAATCTTCCTGTTAAGGATAGATTAAAAAACTTTCGAAAGGCAAGAAATCAAAGCAATTGGACGATAGTTGGAGAGTTGAGAGCGGTCACCCTTCTTTGGGACAGGCTGAATGAAAGCAAACTTCCAGCAGGAAGGAAAAATACCAGATGAGAGACAAAGACGAAAGAGTTTGCCTAGACAGGGTGGTAGCGCTGAAGCACATTTATGAAGAACAACAGGCGGAACACCATCAGGACTGTATGCCTTCCTAGAGTTCAGCCCAGATAAGGCAGAAAAAACATCTTTGGAAGAGATTCTAATTTCAGACATAATAAGGTCGGAGGGAGAAGATGGAGGAACAGCACCGGAATCGTCCATGGTTGAGTTGTAAGCGAAAGTTTGAGCGAAGAGCTTAGCTTTGTCACGAGATGACAACTGAGCCGTCGGAATGGAAAAGAGGAGGGAAAGAAGAGGAAGTAGAGTTGTTGAAGAGAATCTTAGCTAGATGCCAGAAAGAGCGAGAAGCATTAGAATTGGATAGGTTTTGACATTTTTGTCTGATAAAGTAATTTTTGGCGAGTCAAAGAACAGAGTTTGCACGATTCCTGGCAGAAATATAAGCTGATTGAGAGCCAGGAATTGGATGACGACGGTACCTTCTGAAAGACTCCTCTCTGTTGCGGATAGCATTAGAACAAGTAAAGTTAAACAAAGATTTTTTTGCATTAATGGTAGGAACAGAATATGGAATATACGCCTCCATGCCGCCTCCGTGATGCGCTCAGCACACTCGGAAGGTCGCCGGCCACGTACCAAAGGCACCTCCTCTTGGAAGGATCCAAAGGCCGAATTGGAGCGATAGGACAGAAAACATATAAAATTGTGGTAGGAGGAGTCCAACGGAGAAAAAAGTTTCACAGAGTAAGAAAAAGGATGAGAGGTAAGAAATAAATACAGAATGTTGGGCCGATCTCCAAAGCGATTGGGGATACAAGTAGGGTGCTGTACAATCTGCTCTAGGACATTTAGGATAGAAAAATTGTGAGCTAGTTCACAGGGATGTTTGTGAAATGGGAGGAAAGCCAAAGGTGGTGGTGAACATTGAAATTTCCTGAAATGGGGATTTCAGCAAAAGGAAAGCGGAATAAAATGTATTCCACTTTGGAAGTGAGGTAGTCAAAGAATTTTCGATAGTCAGTAGAATTACGAGAAAGTTAAACAGCGCAAATGTATTTAGTTTGAGATTGGCATGTAAGCCGTAGCCAGAGCTTGAAAACAGACGAGGCGAAAATAGCCCTACTAGGGGCCCAGGGGATCCGGGGCCATGCTCCTTCAGAAGATTTTTTTTAATCCTAGCACAAAATCATGCACTTTGAGCATATGGTAACTGAGAGTGAATTGGACAATAATAACTTCACTTAAATGTTGCTACTCTATGTTTTTATTAATGTTATTTGTGGTTTGAGTGCATTACATTGATATGACCAGAAACCAGTTCTTATCATTTGCTACTTGACTGATGGCTGAAGGCCAGTGCCAGACGAGGCGGCCGCCTCGTCTGCCTCAACGTGGCTACGGGTATGGTGTACAATTCGAAGATTCGAGTTCGAGAATACGAGAACAAGTTAGGTCATTGCTTACATATACGCAACATCCACCTTTGGAGTGAAATTGAGTATAGAGAAAGTAAGAGAGTACAGAAAAGGGATTGCTGTCAGTCGTCCCAGACACCTCAGTTTCAGTGAGGAAAAGATGAAGTTTACAGGAGGAAAGATGGTGGTCATCAGATTGAAAATTTGAGAAAAGGCCACGAATGTTACAGAAATTAATGAAAAGTAAATCAGGCAGAGGCTCAGAACATCTCGAATGGATGGTAGTAGATCCAGGAGATATTAAGATTAATAGTGATATTACTTAAATTCCATATTCAGCTGCTTTTAATTTGTTTTAACACTTTGAGTTGTTGTTTTTTTCTGTTAGCTATGCTGTACCCAAATATCCCAGCAGGAGAAATTGTTATGCATTTACGCAAATTGGTAGTTATGCATTCATATAATTTACAATAGCTATACATACTTCCATTGTATGTGCATAAATAGTAATGGTTGTACATACTTTACATTTGCCATATACTTATTGTTCAGTCATTAAATATTAAAGAAAATTTGGTGCCTCATTATTCCTGTTCGTAGCTCAGTGAGTAATTTGTTTCTATTCAGTATAAGCTTTTTACTGTTGATGAATGATGATGATGTTTAAAAAATTTTGTTTGTACTTTTATATTTAGGGGGAAGGTATCGTGTATATATTTTTTTTATGTAGTAAGGAGAGGGCTAGGGGCGAATGCCCTCAAAAGTGATCTCTCCACAGAAGACAGATAGAGCGAAAAACAAGATCTCCAAGGTCAATGATGCCATTTTTCTTTTTGTTTTATAAAAATTTTGAAAAGGTTGTGTAGTGTGTAAGATGCATGTATGTGTAGTGAGGAATAGGGGGAGAATTGTGTGTTTGAGAGCATGCTGGACTGCTCACAGGGTAGGTAAGACACGGCAAAAGATCAGCTGAGGAAGACAGCAACAGGAGAAACGGGAGTTCCAGTACTCCCTGTCTCCTGCCTAATATCCTCCCCCCACCACCCGGAATACTTCCCTGGTCGATTCGTGTCTACAATCTCCTCCGCTACATTGAACTTAGTTGTACATTAAATCGCATGCGAAGACAACTTTAAAGAAGAGGTCCATATGTTGAGAACGTTTTAGCATAGTTTAATATTTTTGGAACCTATGAACCTATTTCCCTATGCAGGGGCGTTTTTGTGAGCATTCGCCCTTGGCCCCTCCTTGCATAAAAAAAAACCGTAAGGATCCTACCAAGTTTACACAGCTGCTGAAACTATAGATTCTACAAAAGGCACTCAACCAGACTGCTTTACACTGTATAAGTCTTATTGGAGATATATCTAGTTCTTTGGGGCTTAAAGTTAAGGTTTTTCGGCAAATGATTTATACATTGTACGGATAAGCTATCTTATATTCGCATGGTTTGTTCTGTCTCAGCTATATAGATGAGACAGAACAGGATGAAAAAGAGGCTGGAGTCAGATTTATAATCACTTATAAATATACACGCAGTAGTAGAGTAGACGCGGAATTTTAATGATTCAGGCTAAATATCCCAGGCTCAAAGTCCTCCTCCAACTAAATGAGGGCTATAGAACAAGCAAGATCTGCCCTGCAGCATCCTTAGGTTTTCTGTCTAATCACAAAGTAATCATAACTGATACTGGTAATTAGCCCTTTCTTTTATAATATTTATTACCTACAAACGTGTATGTAATGAGTTCTTAAATTTTCAGGCGTTTAGCCATCATAGACATAACTGGACTTCTCACTTTTATGGATTTCAACATCAGGTCTGCAAATGAGGTATTTTGAGCTGAATTTGACATTGGGCTTTTTTCTTTGGCTGGGCTGAATCCTTTCCTTTTTTCTTTCATTTTTCCTTTACACTTTAGAGCACAATCCATGTCGTTTGCAGGAATTGTAATTATTAGTTTGCTCATTTTCATTTAGGTTCTTATTAAGATTCATAAAACCATATAAGATCACTCTAAGGTGAATTTTGAAGCTTTAGCTATTCTATAATTGGTTTTATCCCTTTTCTCATGTTAAGAGTATGGGTTCGATGATGAAGTTCGAGCGCAAAGACGTATGGGACATGACCTGGGCTGACGACAATCCCGAACTCTTTGCCATGATGGAAAAGACCCGAATGTACGTCTTCAGGAATATGGACCCCGAGGAACCGATTGCAAGCTCCGGCTACCTCTGTTCCTTCAAGGTACTGTAGTTTCATTCCGTTTCTGTAGTTGTAAAATTTCTTGTACAAGGAATTCGGTGAAATATACAAGAAATAACATCCTCTGAATCGTATTCTGGGTTTATGTTCGTATTTGGGAAACGCGATGGTCAAGAACAAATTCATCCGCTGCTTAAAATGTTTACTGAAGCTTCATAATTTTTTGTTTGAAAAAAAGATTTTGCCCCAAAGTGTGTAATACTGGCAGTTCTGGACAAAAACTTGTATTTCCTTGAATCAACATCGTAAGTGATTGAATTAGCAGATTCAGAGTCATTGGAGTAAAGTAAATTATAACCTTCGCTTAGAAATACATGATTGGCTAAAAGTGTCCGGCACAAGCCTCATCCCTATTCCATTCGGTATGGGCATGATACCCATAACTGTGTTTATTTACTTAACATTCTCTTACAGTCGTTAAAGATATTTTTTGAAAATTGTAGTTCATCTTTAATAATTTTTTTTTAGAACCTTGAAATTAAAGCCGTTCTTCTCGATGAGGTAATGCAAGAGCCTGATTCTCCGAGCACAGAGTACATGCGTGTCCTTGAAGCGAAGAGTCTCAGGGACACGAGAGATCTTCTAGAAAAGGTTTCCATCAAAGATGCTTCGGCTTTCATTGATGAAAATCCTCACCCGAGGCTTTGGTGAGAGGACTCCCACCTTTTAAATCCATAAGAACATAAGTCGCGTTAAAATGAAATCTGATTTTTATAACAGAATTCGGGAAAGCTTAAAGTACAGAAAGAGTGGTTAGATCAGGGTTGGAATGGAATTTTTATATTAGATACATGCATCCGTTAATTAGGCTCAATTATATTGCATCAGGAGACAAAAATAAAAAGACTACCTATCAAAACCTATGAAAATGAATAACTTTTTAAAAAATAAAAACAAGGTAATCGTAACATCTTAGTAGGGATCGTTGTTCCTGAAGCGAGTCATTCATACATAACTGTAGACCAGTGGACGGCAACTTTTCTTTAATAGCGGACCGGATTAACACCAGTCGGACATGTGACTGGCCGAAATGTATAAATTAATGAGATGCTGAGCTCTCAGGCGGAGAGGGCTGTATGAAATAAAATTTTGATTTTTTCTATTACAAACACAAGGTGTTCATAAAGTCACGCGAGTGAATATGGTAATGACTTCACCATATTCACGTGCGTGACTTTATGAACACTCTGTAGTCTGTACATTACGACCACAAAACATCTGACACATTTATATTTCCTTCTTTTATTTGCACATGAGGTTACGTAAGTAACACTATTAATCTTTCGAGTAGTTTTTCAATATCACGGAATATCTAAACTACTTATCACTTTTTACTGTAGAAATGCAGTTTGCAGAATATAAGTATTCTGCATGCATGAAATCAGTCAGTCACTTAAACGTAGCAGAGGCCTAATATATCCCTTCTTTTTCATGAATCAGCATAGGCCAGATGAATGTCTTCGCGGACCGTACATTTCTGTCCCTTGTATTAGACCAGTGGTTCTTAACCGGGGGGGCGCGCCCCCCTAGAAACAGGAATTTCTCTAATTGTATTTGTTATTCTCTTAACGAGAGCATGGGCTAATATTGAGAAGTTATTGAGAATGTTATTTTGATTGAAGGGGGGCGTGGAGGGAAGGACCAATTCCTAGAGGGGGCATGGTAGTAAAAAGGTTAAGAACCACTGTATTAGACAAATTTGTGGTCAAAATACATTTCTTTAGTGATGGATTTAGATAATCTCATTTCTTATTGAGATTAACTTATCATTACCTCGTCGAACTGTCGAGTTAAGCTCATACGATCGAAGTCGGAAGACCTTGATTATACTTCAAATTAAGCGCAATCTCGAGTTTCTGTGAATGATAATTAGGAATGATTAAGGTGGGATTAACCTCGCAAATATGACCACAAAGTTATAAGATTTTAATGCGGATATCGCTGCACGAAGGTTTTACCCCTCAACCCCCTGTAGGGTTGCAGCCTCACAGCTTCTGCCTGGTTATGCTGGACTCTCTAGTATACATTTAATTCAACAGGCATTTGCTGGCAGAAGCGGCTCTCGAGAAACTTGATCTGAAGAGTGCTGAGGCTGCTTTCGTACGCTGCAAAGACTACGCCGGAATTCAGTTGGTGAAAAAGATCACCAATATTCAGAATGAGACGATAAGAAAAGCGGAAGTGAAAGCCTATTTCAAGGAGTATGAAGAAGCTGAAAAACTCTATTTGGAAAGTGACAGAATGTAGGACATGTTTAATTAGTTATTTAAATTTTAATTAGTTAGTTAAATTTTAAACTACTCTTTCCCATTTTCTATGGGGTGGGCATGACGCTCGAATTTTGGATGGGAGACGTTCAAATCATTTGCATATATAAGGACAACTACTACTACTACTACTATAATAATAATAATAATAATAATAATAATAATGGAAGAATTTCTACCTCATTTTTCTTGTCTTACTTAGCGACTTAGCAGTGGGACTACGTCGTAAGCTTGGTGATTGGTTTAGAGTTCATCACTTGCTGAAAACGGGAGGTGCAGGCAACGATAAGCAGGTAGAAGAAGCTCTCAACAATATTGGACAGCATTACGCCGAGAGAAAGCAGTGGTATGAGACAGTAATTAGTTGTAACAGTTTACTTCCATGCAAATTATAAAGTTGGTTTCGATTCCTTTATAGAGGGATTTTGTATTCTAATTTTTTTAAACTAGAAATGGACAGGGTTCAAATATGAATTCGGGATACTTCGTGGCCACGTCGCAACACCGCTTCCCATTAGATCAGCGAAGTTAAGCGAAGCTGGGTCTGTTCATGTAGCCATCAGTAGATGTCTCGGATCCCATGTAAAGCTTTATGGGTCCCTTTCCGTAACGAAAGAGGATGAATAACCCCAAACATTATTATTTTCAATTCTCAGTACTTATTTATCTCTATCTGTTACCATTAAGATGAAATTAATAAGCGCCAAAGGCGTAATAGCACTGAAACAGCACTTCCTGGCTATCAAAACTCTATTTCTTTGAAATAAATACCCTAAGAGGAGGATAATTAGCTTATTATCCTTCGATAAAAAACTTTGTGTATAAAAATAATAATTAATTATAGGGATGAAGCCGTTAAAAATTTCGAATCTTCGCACAACCACAAGATGCTTGCTCTTTGCTATTACAATCTGGAAGACTTTGATTCGTTGGAATCCCTCGTAAAATCACTCCCTGAGACTTCAGAATTACTTCCAATTATCGCAGACCAATTTGGCACTGTTGGAATGTGTCAACAGTCCGTAGCTGCGTATCTTAAGGTAAATATATTCACAGTCATATAATAATTTTGTGAAGTTAATGGAAAATATTTTTTAATATGTGGAATAGCTGGTCATGGTATTTTAAGTTTCTTCATGAAATTAATTATGGCTTAATAATATTAAGCCACAATTAGTCATTGTCATTCAACTCCTTTCAAAGTGCAATAAAATCAAGTCCGCCATTGACGTCTGTGTAGAGTTGAACCAGTGGCAAGAAGCGGTAGAATTAGCGAAGAAACACAATCTGACGGAGATCGGAGGTCTCCTTTCTAAGTATGCCTCTCACTTACTGACGAAGGGAAAACGTCTTCAGGCGATTGAACTTTTCAGGAAAGCAGACAGAAGACTCGAAGCTGCAAAGCTTATTTACGACGTGAGATAATGAAGCTGTAAAGTGGCATTTAACTGCTGTTGCTAGGATAAGTTTTACTTCTTCTAGGAGCATTTTCACTTCTTATAAGAAGTAAAAATGGTGGTCCTTTAATTCGTTGAAAAGAAAGGAGATTTCACTATTATCAGGAAAAGGAGAGGGTTATTTAAATAAATATTTAAAATTATATACATTTCCTTCATTTTGGCTGAGGTTTGAAAACAAGAAATTTCATGTGGTTATAATATTATGTTCAGCTTTCCAGAAAAAATAGTCAAATGAAAGTTAAGAATTCATCTTGACCAAAATCTTTATTTTACTATCATAAAATCAACATAGTCATTTCGCTATTTAATAGTCAATATCATATGTCGTTTTGCGGCAAAGAAACTCCCGAATTATCATGATCTATTCAGTATGACAACTTTAAAAGTACTATAACGTAGCGTAAATAATTTACAATTAGAGTGTGAAGACTCGAGTTGAAGATCCCAAAAGATCTGCCGAGTCTCTTAAACTTCAAAACGACCCTATCCAGATTATAACTGTACTTATTAAACGCTTTAAAAAGTCAGAATGCTTGTATAGGTTTTAAACACTGTAATAAAATTCCTACGAAATATTTTTTACCACAAGAAATATTTCGTCAGTTTGAGTCACATATAAAAGTTTTTCATTCTCGCGATTTCGGGCATTATTTGCAGATAGCAGAAGAGGAACTTCAGAAGAGGAAAAAACCCTTAAGAGTGAAGAAGCTGTACGTTTTGGCAGCCCTGCTTGTGGATGATCACAACGCCAATAGGAAAGAAACTGCTATGGAAGGCAAGAAAGTTCTCACAAGTAAACTTAAGGAAAAGCTTAGTATAGTGTGGGTCGCAGCGTTAACAGTGTTACACTGCGTTACGAGAACACTTGTAATAGTTATACTTTTCCTTCTGCTTGCTTTTTTAGGGTGAACCCGAGGTAAGGCAGTCTTTTATAATGATCTGTAAACTGTTGTTATCAAGTTTTATGTATTTTTAAGTACTGAGGCAACATTAGTTTTTGTACCTAAGCATAACCTAGCTTAATTTAATCTAAATTAACGTGGGTCCTTTGTTGTGTGGCACAATCACGTAGACCGAAGTGATTTTTATTTGGCCTAGAACAAATAACTTTTCACTAAACTTAGGACCTAATTAAAAATAAGAATCTAAATGATACAAAGGATAGCACAGGATAGTAGGTATAGTCAAATGCAATTGCCCTTGCCCAGCCAAAAATACAGCGTTTCTATTGTTTCGGATGTGTTCTGTAGGACGCACAACGTAATTAACCAATAACTGAAATATCAAATTTTGAAAAGGGGGAGGCAGTCGGAGTGAAGTTTTGATGGGTTTGTACGACAACGATAGCATCGATTTATATCCTATCGAAGGCGTAGAAGGAAAGGAATCTCCTGACGACAGTAACTCGAGCAGTGACCGTCAGAGTAAGATATTCAAAGTGAACAACATGTTAGCCAACCCATGGAAGGGCGCGGAGGCCATGCATTTCCTTCTCTTGGCTCAGCGACAACTTTATGAAGGTAATTTCAACATTTGTTTCAATCTTTCTCGGTGAGCCGGCCGAACAACTATGTTAGTTCTAATGCATCAAAATAGGGACGTTTCAAAAGCTTTTTTTCCTTCGTCAGGGCACGTCGACGCTGCTATGAAGACGTGTTTGCACCTTCGGAATTACGAAGGAATTTTGCCTGCTGAAGGTATATACTGCCTTCTCAGCCTCGCCTCTTGCGCTAATAGAGCATTTGCCACTTGTTCCAAGGCGTTCATAAAACTTGAAGCTCTGCCTGAGGTACATGTAATTATTAAGAAAATAATTGTATATTTATAATATGAAAAAAGTTGGTTGGATGGTTAAGTGTATAATTTAGTTTGCGGACTAACAGCTAAGAAGGTGGGGATCTCCACCTTAACGTGGAATCGGAACTACTCTTCGCTACATCACCCGAACAAAGAGGAAAGGCACCCATCCGAGTACAATGTACAGTTGCGTTCATTATTCGTAGGACACTCTTGATAACAGATAGCGACACCTGGCATATATTTGTTGTGTGTACTACAAACGGTTGTAACATTTTATGAATGAATCTTGGGTTTAGCGCTGATTGGTTGACTCATTGCCAAATGTCTTTAAAACATAATTATTTCCATTCATCACTCTGGTTTACATATTACTAAGGAAACATAAATGAATAGTTAAATATAAATTCAAGAAGGGGATATATATATTAACAATGAAATGAATAAAAAATGGTCTTGTAAAAACTAAAAAAAAAAACCTTCGGACGTGATGACAGTGTTCATGGTATTGTCAAGCCTGTCATCCTGAACTAAAGTTTCAATGTATAAAAACAGAGCCGGTGGTAGGCATTAAGGTAGGTTGATTTTCTGCATTTTTTTAGATATCGACTTTGGACTAGTCGAGATAGTCAGGGCTTAATATGATGATAACTGACAAAAACTTTCAGATCCCTAGCTTTAAGAGTTTTTTGAGGAAACCGTTTCAAAAATAGTCAAAAAATCGTACCGAAAAATATCGCATTTTCGCAATTTTCGGCCGAAAAAATCATGCTATTTTCATAAAAAAATCCTGAAAAAAGTTAAAATTTTATTGAAAAAAAGTTAAAAAAACATGTACAGAGTCAAATAGACATTTAGATCCCAAGATCATCATAATTTTCACTGTAAGAGCCCTTAGAAGCAAAGGAAGGCTTCATCTGGCGGCTTAGGGCTTTGGCCAGAATGTGTTTGTGCCTTGATTCGAGTCCATAAACAGTATGGGAAGCTTCAGATGTCAGCTTCACGGCCCTTTCAACACTCTGAGAATGTGAAGGCAGATCAGGCAGCTCCAGCTTGGTGCCATTCAGCAATGCTTCTTGAAGCTCCTGGTCAGAAAAGTCTTCTGTGAGAGCAGGTTCACAGATGCCACTGAGAAAGGTTGATTAGTTCTGACCAGTGAGTAGCTTCAATGTTGATGGCTGTGATCTTCTTCAGCCTCTTCTTGGCTGGCTTCCCACTTCTGAAAGAATAATAATTAATTTATTTTTTATTCCAGTTTAAGATTTAATCCCTATTAGTCTCAGAATTGCTGATTTAATTTAACTTAAATTAAAAAAAAAAACCCGAGTTCTATAAATCCCCATAATCGAATTTTTTTTCAGAAAGAAGGTAAGATTATTTCCATTATCAGAGGGGAGGGGGAATTGGGATAAGAAAATGTGAAAAAAAATTCGATTATGGGGATTTATAGAACTCGGGCCTTTTTTGTATTAAATAAATCCCCATAATCAAATTTTTTTTTTCACATTTTTAAAAATTAATAAATGCTTACCTGATGGACAGAATTTTCTTGAGAGCAGCTTCTCTCACTTCCAAGTCATCAGACTTCATCATGGAGTACAGCACATTCTCGGGCAGCAAGGCAAAAGCATTGTACTTCAGGTTCTTGAAAGCAACATCCTGGATTTCTTCAGACTGCTGCTTGATCCTCTGGATCATGTTGAAGATGTACAGTAGGGTGGCCCACTTTTCAATTTTTTTTTAAAAGTATAGGTGATCGTGGTTTTTCCCATTATTTGGCACTATACTAGCACATTGGTACCATTTTTACAAAAATTGATCAATATTTAGGGGTCTCGCATCGACCTTGAAATTACTAGTTTTTTTTTTAAATGCGTACTTTTTAACTTTTTACTGAATCAAGATAAATCATTAAGTAGGGATGTTTTCTGAATCCTCTTAATGAGAGAAGTCGTTTGGTGTGCCTGCCAATGTCATACGACTAACGGTTTAAAGGTTGTGCCTGTATACAGGTAATACCAATGTGCTAGTATAGTGCCAAATAATGGGAAAAACCACGATCACCTATACTTTTCAAAAAATGAGTCACCATACCCGGGCGGAATGTATAATGTATATAGGTAATTAGAAAATGCACTATGCCTGTGCCAGGTACCTAACCTATTTCTTTTTTTGCAGATCATAACATTTTGAAATTCTGTCTGAGTTCCTCATCCTTTGTCATGGACAAATCGATGGCAACCATAACTGGAAGAACTCTTGAAGCTACAAATAGAGAGTCATCAAAAGGAAAGGCGAAAATAACATCGCTACCTTCTCTAAGATCGGCCTCGGAAATTTTTTTAGTTGGCCAACCGTCGTCCTCCATCAGTGGTAGCAAATTGCCAACAACACAGCAGGTTTTGCAATACTTCTTCAGTGTTATCCAGTACACTGCTAACAGGAAAGACGCATTCAAAGAAACCGTAAACAACGTCTTAAAGTTTTGGAACATGGCCCGCATTAAAACAATCACAAAGCTCAACTGCGAACGGAAGCTAGAGGCATTGTGGAAAGAGTGGCACTTACTCCAAAAGAGCAGAAAACGAGAAACTGACGCCGGAGGAAAACGGCAGAAGTTTTCGGACAGTGTGGACAAGCTGTGGGATATCGGAGCATCTGACGCTGTCGAAGATATAAAGAAGAATCGACTGCTGTCCGACAAGGACAAGAAAGAAGACATTGACTTCTACCTCGATCAAAGTGGTCCTCGGGTGGCAACGATGAGCGGGAACGATAAAGTTTTCGCTGTAAAAAGAAAGCTACAGGAAGGAAGAAAACGTCCTCGCCAGGAGCCGCAAACCTCAAAGTGTGCATACGAAACCGGAGATGAGGCCATGGAGAATGATGATACTGGCATGTCAGGAGAGTCGGAGACAGAACTAGCGTTCCCCCTGCCGAAAGAGCCAAGTGTGTCTGTCAATCTTTCTCGCCGCATCCTTAATGCACCTGCTGTCATGGAAGTGGCTGATCGTTTCCGCATGTCCAATAATCAGGTGCGTATTGTGTATAGTATTCATCGATAGCGTCAGTTTTAAAGTGTCCCGTAACCCACATGCATTCTGGACAGTTTCCTTTCCACTTTCCATTCTCTACATAGGTAGTAAGCATTGTGGCTGCTATCACACGTTCGGCGGATCCACCAGCAGACCTCAATCAGTTCAGCATCTCGAAAGAAACGGCTCGCCGGGGAAGAGTGTCACATCGCCGTGAAGTGGCGACGGCTGTGAAGGACTCCTTCACGCCACCGAGGCACACTGTTGTCCACTGGGATGGCAAAATGGTCAAGGTCAGTTGATTAAGTTTTCATAGCTATCAATTTAGTAATGAGATATATATATCGAGCTTAGACGTCAGGTTAAAAGATCAGTTAGGAATGCCAAGCGTAATTTAGAGATACTTATAGCTACGGATAGTAAACATAATCCAAAAAAGTTTTTTGAATATGTTAATAATCGTAAGCCGGTAAAAGATAACATAGGCCCTCTAGTGGATGTTAATGGCGCTTTGGCTTCTGACGCTCAGGCGATGGCGGGTATTTTCAATAACTTTTTTGCGACAGTTTTTACCGTAGAAGACGTAAATAATCAGTGGTGGGCACGCGCAACGATTTTTGTAGCGCCGCAGCCGCAACCGCAACTCTGCTGAAATAGTTGCGCCGCACGCGCAAGCGCAACCCTTTTCAAAAAGTTGTGCCGCAAGCGCAAGCGCAACCAAAAATGTTGCCCGCAACTTTTTGCGGCGCAACTGCCCACCTTTGCATTTAACGTATATCTGCAGTGGTGGGCACACGCAACGATTTTTGTAGCGCCGCAGCCGCAACCGCAACTCTGCTGAAATAGTTGCGCCGCACGCGCAAGCGCAACCCTTTTCAAAAAGTTGCGCCGCAAGCACAAGCGCAACCAAAAATGTTGCGCCGCAACTTGCGCCGCAACTTTTTGCGGCGCAACTTCCCACCTTTGCCTATCAAAATAATATAATGTCCCCGACGTGGACGATATCGTTCCATTTAGTAGCGAGACTATTTTGGATGAAATAACTGTTTACGAGGCTGAGATTGCGCATTATGTCGATAGGCTAAAAGTTAGCAAGGCTCCAGGCCCTGACGCTTTTTATCCCAGACATTTGAAAGATTTGAAAGAAGTTATCGTAGGCCCCTTAACGAAGATTTTTAATCAGTCACTCGAAACGGGGATTATTCCTGAAGACTTCAAATTAGCTAACGTCACGCCTATTTTAAAAAAAGGCGACCGCGCAGTAGCTAGCAATTATAGGCCCATTAGCTTAACGTCAATTGTCAGTAAACTTTTGGAATCTGTAGTTAGGGATCGTATCATCGATCACTTAGAAAGCAGAGATTTGATTAATAGTAGTGAGCATGGGTTTCGACGCCATAGGTCTTGTTTAACTAATTTGTTAGAATTTTATAACGAAATAGTGCGCGAATACGATAGGCATAGAGCAGCTGACGTTATTTATTTAGATTTTAAAAAGGCGTTCGATACAGTTCCGCATAGGAGACTAATTGCGAAGGTCAAAGCGCACGGTATACGCGGTCAGGTAGCTAACTGGTTAGAAGAATGGCTTCGTGCTAGGAGGCAGAGGGTCGTAGTTAATGGTAGTGAATCCGGCCGGTTAGATGTAGGTAGCGGTGTCCCACAGGGTTCAGTGTTAGGCCCATTGCTATTCGTAATTTACATTAACGACATAGATGTAGGTTTGACCAGTAACGTGTCAAAATTCGCGGACGATACTAAAATGGGCGGTAAGGTTGTTAACGAAGACGATAGTAATAGGCTCCAAGACGATGTAAATAGGATTATGGAGTGGACAGATAAGTGGCAGATGTAATTTAACTTAGATAAATGTAAAGTTTTGCATATAGGTTCTCGCAACAATAATTACACGTACACGATGGATGATAGGGAGTTAGCGAGCGTTGACGAGGAAGTAGATTTAGGCGTACGCGTATCTAAGGATTTAAAGGTTAGGAACCAGTGCCTGGAGTCTTGCGCAAAAGCTAATAGGATGTTAGGCTTCATAGCGCGTAATTTCGAATTTAAATCGAAGGATATTATATTGCCCCTTTACAAGTCCCTAGTCAGGCCTCATTTAGAATATGCCGTTCAGTTTTGGTGCCCGTACTTGCGTGAGGATATTGATAGGTTAGAAAGGGTTCAGCGTCGTGCCACGAAACTTATTCCGTCATTGCGCAATAAGCCTTATGAAGATAGGATTAAAGAGTTAGACCTGTATTCACTCGAAACTAGGAGGTTAAGGGGGGAGCTTATTGAAGTTTTCAAAATCGTTAATAACATCGATAACGTAAATTTTGACAAATTGTTCACTTTCGATAATAGTAATACTCGCAATAACGGATTTAAGTTGCGTGGCAGACGTTTCATTACTAATATCGCTAAAAACTTCTTTACGTTTAAAGTAATTGATAAATGGAATAATCTTCCCGCGTCAGTCGTTCATTCTACCAGCGTTAATATGTTTAAGAACCGTCTTGACAGACATTTTAAAAGTATTAACGTTGTTTAATTTAAAAAAACAAAGTTAGCAACAGGAGCTCTGGTGGTGGTGCTCGAGGATGAGTCTGTTGACGATGAATGCCAGCTTGACATGCCAGCGTGTGATGCCAGCAATAAAAAAAAAAAAAAAAAAATTAGACTAACACGAACGTAGATGTAGCTCGTAGCGTAAACTAACCCACTTTTTGTTTAACTTTACCTACTTTTTTTTTTTTTTCTTATCCTCTCCTTACTTTGCATGTCTGTAACTCTTTTCTTACATGTTTGTAGTTTGCATGGTATGACAGTGAGTTAAGACTGTTTGCATGGTTTGTAAGCGTTCTTATTTTACTTCTTTTCATCTTTCACCCCTTTCCTATTTTCTCCGACTATTTTTCTGACTTGTCGGCAGTGGCCGGCGGATGATGATGGTGAGCCTTTTTTTCTCTTTCTGAATGAATGTTAACCCACGAGTGATGTGATAGGTGTTGCTCCTTACTTAATCCCTTATTCTATTCTCTTCTCTTAACCCCCTACTCTTTCCTTTCTCTCGGGCTAACCTTAGAGTGGATCTTAGGGTCTTTGTTAGCCTTAGCTTCTGTAGATCTGTAGATCTGTAGATTCATGAAGCATAATGTCAATTAAAAAAGAGAACTGAATGTAAACAAAAATAGGTTATTTTACAACCATGAAATTGAAATATATGGCATGTGTTTCAGAACTTCCCTGGAACGGCGGAGCACCGCCAAGCAATTCTCATCTCCGGGGCTCCTCATTGCACAGAAGGAAAGTTGCTGCCAGTCCCAGCTGTTGCTGACGGCACCGGACTGTCGCAGGCGCGGGCAACCATACATGCTCTCGAAGATTGGGGATGTGAGGAGAGCGTCATCGGACTCTGCTTCGACACCACTTCCACCAACACGGGGAGGGTGCAGGGTGCAGTTGTCCGGTGGAAAACATGCTCGGGCGACCGCTACTCCAGCTAGGATGCCGTCATCACGTCCTAGAGCTTATCGTGGGGGCAGTAGCCGTCACCCTGCTCGGAAGGACTACGGCACCAACTGATCCTTTGTTTCAGCAGTTGAAGAGAAGGTTAGTTCATTTTTTGTGCAAGGTAAAGTTAGGACACACATGATATTCCACTAGTTTATAAAACAGCAAGCCAAACTGGAACTTCAGAGTTTTCTCACACAATTTTCTTGTTTATTATTTTTGAAGATGGGACGAGCTCGATCTCTCGACCTACTGCAAGCTGCAGGTCGAGAATCTGGCGGAGAGTACGTGGCTAATAGAACTCCGGGACGCGGCGGTCAGCTTCCTGAGCACAGCTTCTGGTTTCGTCAGAGACGATTACCGGGAAGTGGCAGAGATCACGCTCCTGGTACTCGGGACACAACCACGCCGTGGCATTCACCTCATGCGCCCAGGAGCCTACCACCACGCAAGATGGATGGCTAAAGTTAGTATTTTCAAACAAAAATAATCTAGAGATAAGTTTAAATGTTATTCAAAGATAAACATTTCATTATAACGCAAACAAAGTAATTGGTAACAATAAACCTGTCTTACTTACAATGCTACCTATTCTGTTTCAGGTCATCTACTACACAAAACTGCTGATGTTCAGTAGGCAGCTGGAGCTCGACGCCGAGCTGGTCGACAAACTGCACAGGATCGTGGTGTTCATCGCTCTTCTGTACGTACCAGCTTGGTTGGCGGCCCCTGTAGCAGCTGATGCGCCGTTGAATGACCTGGTACTATACCAGCGTTTTCTGAGGTATAGGGCAGTGGACCGCGAGGTGGCAGAAGCGTCACTGGCAGTGATGAGGCGGCACTTCTGGTATCTGAGGCATCAGACCGTCATCTTCGCTCTATGCAGCAACAAGGTGGATGGCACTGTGAAGCAACAGATGGCAGAGAAGCTGTCCCACCTCCCTGTACCCAAAGACTTCACATACGAGAACGTCTCAGTCGACGAGATGACGCTACTCCCCGACCTGATCGACGAGTCCTCCTGGTTCTTATTTGCAGGTCTGAAGATGTATGGGTCTTCGTGGCTCACCCTGCCAACTGATAAGTGGGACGAGAACGAGGACTTTTGTCGTCTGAAGGATGTGATCTCTAATCTCCAGGTCACCAATGACGTCGCTGAAAGAGGAGTCCAACTGATACAAGACTATGCGAACACGGTCACATAGGACGAGGCACAGCTGCAGGATCTTCTGCAAGTGGTGGAAAAGAACCGGAAAGAGCTCGGCGACTTCACGAAGTCATCACGATGACATAGCACAGAGGGGCAACGTTGCAGCCAGTGACGTGTGATAGTGGTCAATACAATGCAAAAGTGATTGTTTAAGTTATTGTTTCTTTCTTCCTTATTTGTCTGCTATTTGCTGATTTTTTTGAAAAGTATAGGTGATCGTGGTTTTTCCCATTATTTGGCACTATACTAGCACATTGGTATTACCTGTATACAGGCACAACTTTTAAACCGTTAGGCGTATGACAGTGGAAGGCACACCAAACGACTTCACTCATCAAGAGGATTCAGAAAACATCCCTACTTAATGATTTATCTTGATTCAGTAAAACGTTAAAAGGTACGCATTTAAAAAAAAAAACTCGTAATTTCAAGGTCGATGCGAGACCCCTAAATATTGATCAATTTTTGTAAAAATGGTACCAATGTGCTAGTATAGTGCCAAATAATGGGAAAAACTACGATAACCTATACTTTTAAACAAAAATTGAAAAGTGGGCCACCCTAATGTACAGCTGCTGATTGTGGAACTTGCTGTCCCTTTTGATCTCAAACCAACTGACTGCATACACTTCCACAATGAACTTGATGGCCTGGTAAAGCTTATCCTGTAGTTCTGGAGGGTAAGCACCTCTGGTCCACAGACACATCAATCTAATTGCCAAAGTCAACCATCTTGCATGGTTTAATGGTCCAATTTTCCAGGCAGCAAATCTTGGGTTGACTTTGCCCCTGGAAATTCCAAGCACATACTCCAGAAGAAGCCTCTGGTCGCTACTGAGATCATTCAGTGTCTCCTCAGCAAATTCCATGTCATCCAGGGGTCCACTGAGTTTGGTGAATTCCACTTGTGGCAGATCTTGGTAGTCAATTTCACAGAGTTTTCCCAGCGGACCAGTGAAAGCAGTGGGACTTTTGGTACTGCCATCAAGATGCTTGAAAACAGCTCTGAAAGGAAGCTCATTCTGATGGAGTGAACAGCCAATGGTGTGCAATTTCCGCTCAATTTTATTTTCCAGAGCTGTTACAAGGCCTCCCTCCCAGCCAGTATTTGTATTTGTGTTGTCAAGGAGGACAGCTTTCAGGGTATGAACACTGTTAAACTCCTCCAAGACACTAGCAACTTCTTCACCAAGAAGAACTCCAGTCGCACCTTTAATTGGGATGACTCTGTGAGTAAGATATGTTCCACTTTCAGTTCCCGGCTCCTTTGTGAAAGTCAAATGGTGCTCTTGTCCCTTTCCTTTCTTCAGCTTAGTCTCCCCATTTTCATCCTTAACTTCTCTGTACAGCAAAGTGTCCTTGTCAACTTTCCCATCAACCCCAATACAGCTAACTTTTCCAGACCCTCATTGTGCTTTTCATCACTTTTCACTTTCATTCTAGCTTTTTCCCTATCCATTTTCGATTTCTGCTCCGGGACTGTAGAAAGAGATTTCCTGTTCATCTCTTTTGCTTTCTTGAAGCACACTTTATCCACCAATTTCACTACATAATATTCCTCATACAGGGGCAGCCGCGGGTTCACTGCCTGCCAGATCTCAATCACATCCTTTGCTATCATTTTAGCAATATCATAGTCTTTCAAGTCTGGGTGGCTGTTTTAGAGGAAATAACTGTACTAAATAACTTGGCGGAGGGTAGGAGGCTCTGTTTTATCCAAAGGGGAAGGCTGGCCACTGAATTTTTTGGCACTATCACTTCGAGTTAACACTGCAGACTTCAGTTTTTTACCCATTTTTATGAAATATCTGAAAATAAACACAATTAAATGAACGTATCATAAAATAACTTAATTTAATACACATTTTATAGATAAATATCATTAAAAAATACAAAATAATACACTAATAAACATCTATAATGCATTTACAATAAGTTTCAAGCATCGTTTTGCTAAAAAAGCCGAATTTTAATTGATTATTTTTATGAAATAAGGTCCGATATTTTGTTTACATTGCGCGAATGCCGCGCGCGCGATTTTACGCGTAAAATTCGGCAATTTTACAACTTAAAAATAATTAACAATCCTCAAAAAATACAATCATTTTCACAAATATGAGTTGGTGCAACGTTTTTTATACATTAATACCTTTCTATCTAGACTAGTCTAAGATCACAGTTCCAAAATCAACCTACCTTAGTAGGCATTATTGCACCCTGAGCAAATTCCAAATTGATTAATTTATTTATTTATTTGCATTTAATATTGAACATAGATCCAGATATTATTTTGTGTTATAACAAAGACAGTGCGAAAACCTAATATATATAAATACATATATAGGCGGTTTATGAATGAAAAAACAATGTTTTGATGCATATTAAATTTTAATAACATTATAACATTACCAATTGATGGGCATCTGTAAGTTTCATTCGTCACTGCTTAGAATATCTTTCAATTGGTAAATGGACGACAGCTAAATGGATACAACTGGTATGGATTTGTTATATCCGGAGCAAATCCTATTTCTAGATGATCAGCAACACTGATATAGTAATAAACAGTCACTGGGAGAAATATTATTTAGAAACGAAGAATGTGTTTGTATTGAGGCAGCATCATAAATGCATATAATTGTTTTGTATTAATAAGTTCCATGTTACAATTTAAGTGTTGAACCACTGCAGCTGTGACTCTTGGCGGTCTCTCACCTCAGAGGAGAGAGTTACGGAAAATAAAACTATTACAGTGATTCATATCAATAAATCTGATTCATATCACAACCCTTACTTGGCCAATCCAGAAGGTCGATATTTGTTTGCTCAGAGAACCAGCGTGTGACGATCCGTGCTGTTTGAATTGGGGACCTGTCTTGCATAAAAATGATTCGCTCAGAAAATGGCAGAGCATATGCACACACAGAAGGAAGCATAACCTCTTCGAAAATTTCTATATACTGGTCTGCAGTAAACCTCCCTTCTATTTTGGTGACCTCTCCTACACCATACAGATGAATCCATCCCCACATGTTACAGGTAACATGACCACTACGTGCTTCCTCATAGATGTGCTCTTGAGTATATCGAGTATTATTCCTCCTCCAACAATGAACACGGCCATGGGATGTGGAGGAAATGGTCTTTTCGTCGGCAAACATCACTCGGCGTCAAAAGTCAGGTCTTTTGTCAACATGTTGCTGAGCAAATCGAAGTCTATTTTCTCGATGTTGCTGATTTAACTTCTTGATAGCCGGGGTCCGATGGTGTAACCCAGCTTCATGTAGCCACCGCCTTACTGTCATTGCCGAAACATCAAGCTGCAATTGTTCCCTTATGGCAACAGTATTGGTAAAGGGATGGGCTTCGGCAACATCGCAGATCCTCCGATCATTCGTAGCAGTTGTCAGTCGAGGTTTCCACGTTCTGCGGTGATCTCGTAAATTCCCTTCCTCTTGCCACCTCTTCAACCATATATAAACAGTGTTCCTAGAAATTCCAAGTTCTTTTGCAATTTGAGTTGGGGACAGCCCACTCTCCTTCATGCCGATGATTCTTCCCTTTTCAGCAATTTTCTGGTGATGATAATCCATTCTACAGAGTAGTCAGAGCTGGGCAATAAATACATTGAATGTATTTAAATACTAAATACTAAATACATTTTACGAATGTATTTAGATACTAAATACAAAATACATCAATTGTATTTAAATACATTTGTAAATACATTTAAAATACATACAAATTTGCTTGTTGAAGCCATGACACGCACACGATAAAGAAATCAACCGCTTTCGACTAAGAGTGGCACACAACTGATTGAACTGACACGTTGAAACATGAACCATGCTGTACTACACTGTCGACGCGTCGTACTGTGCTAGTACAGAACGTGTATTAAACCAGTAAAAGTATTTACATTTTTATATTTTGAGTATTTAAATACATTGTATTTAAATACTCATTAAAGTATTTAAATACTATATTTAAATACATGAAAAACAATGTATTTATAAATACAGTTCTAAATACACAAATGTATTTAAATACGTATTTAAATACAAATGTATTTAAATACTGCCCAGCTCTGAGAGTAGTTGCTTCGATGAGATTCAGGAATAGTGAAAGCTTATTCTCAACCACCATACCTGTTAACACCTCTGTTATAACGTCATGTGGTGTCACGTGATATGTTAAAAGTCAGGTGGAATTGTTGGAATGCGGAAACAGTTTGGAAAATGGTCATTAAGCTGCTACACAATCGGTTCACAAACTTTTTTTGTGATTACCCCTTTTGGTTAATCGCCAAATGGAAATTATCCCACTGCAAAAAACACAGGAAACTTCATTTTACTGAGCATGAGAATAATTATTCAAATTTTATTAACATAATACTCATATATTTATCTATATATAGTGCCTTATGTATAAGTTAAACACATGATATTGGTGAAAGAATGGCTACAACATTACATAGGAAGCAAGCAAAACGAGTCACCACCAACTACTAGTCTAGTGCAAGCGATGCAACTGTTTCTGCTGAACTAACGCCGATTTCGCAGTTTGTTCTTTATGACCATCATTGCTGCAAAGCCTGCTTCACAACAATAACTTGTCGCAAAAGGCACCAGCACTTTCTTTGCCTCTTCAGCAAGCAAAGGATTCTCCCCATCCACTTTTACCCAAAATGTCTCGATTTTTTCTCTGCAAACTCAAACTTCAGAATAAGATCTTGCCGCATTTTCAGGAATTCTGCTTTCAGTTCAGGTGAGTCACTGCTGTTCAGGGCGTAAAAAGTGGATGGCCTCTCTTTTAGATAGCATGGCTGCGTATTAAATATGCTTCTGTACCACATCGACTACAGGAAGTCATAGACAACAACGGTGGCTGGAGAAGATATTAAATTTGTTGTGTTCATGTATAAAATAGCTCTCAAATTCAATGGTAACTATGAATGTGTAAAACCTTTGCAAAATTGTCAAATATCATCATTTAAATGGCTCTATGCTTATTGATATGAATCACTGTAATAGTTTTATTTTCTGTAATTCTCTCCTTTGAGGTGAGAGACCGCCAAGAGTTACAGCTGCAGTGGTTCAACACTTAAGTTGTAACATGAAACTTATTAATACAAAACAATTACATAGGCGGATCTAGAAGGAGGGTGGTCGGCGACGTCTGGATCCCCCCTCAATTCCTTACAAGTTCCCTATTTGAATGATGTGTATGCCTCTGAAAACAAATTTTGATTTTGTAAATAGATCATGGCTATTTTATTTTATTCAAATTCTATCTTGAGTCTTTATCCGTACACATTGTACTTCCAAATTTGTGGTTGTAATGGTTTTCATAGGTGCCCTTAGTACTGGTGCAGCCATATTTTTTACTTCATCTTATTCCGATAGTTCTTTTAATTGGCAAGACATTTGTAATTGTTTGAAAAATTTTCTGTGATAACTGTTGTACCCAAATTAGACTTTCATTTTGTATCATATTTGAATGAGATTGATCTAATAAAACAATACAATTGATTTTACACTCGCTCATTGGTGGTCTGTTTTAAGAAAAAAAATTTAGTATTGTACCCTTTTAATTTAGGGGGTGCCCTTTTTTCTTTGGACCTCCCCCCTTGCTGAAATGCCTAGATCCGCCATTGAATTATATGCATTTATAATGCTGCCTCAATACAAAACATTCTTTGTTTCTAAATAATATTTCTCTCAGTGACTGTTTATTACTATATCAGTGTTGCTGATTTAGAAACAGCATTTGCTCCGGATATAACAATGCCATACCAGTAGTATCCATTCAGCTGTCGTTCATTTGCCAGTTGGAAGATATTCTAAGCAGTGACGTATGAAACCTACAGATACCCATCACTCTGGTAATGGTATAATGTTATTAAAATTTAATACGCGCCAAAACATTGTTTTTACATTCATAAACCGCCTATATATGTATTTATGTATATTAGGTTTTTCCTCTGTCTTTGTTATAACATAAAATAATATCTGGATCTATGTTCAATATTAAATGTAAATAAATAAAATAAATAAATTAATCAATCAATTTGGAATTTGCTCAGGGTGTAATAAAGCCTACCAACGGCTTTGTTTTTATACGATGAAACTTTAGTTCAGGATGACAGGCTTGACAATACCATGAACACTGTCATCACGTCCGAAGGTTTTTTTTTTTGTTTTTACGAGACCATTAATGGAAATTAATGGAAATAATTATGTTCTAAAGATATTTGGCAATGAGTCAACCAATCAGCGCTAAACCCCAGATTCGTTCATAAAATGTTACAACCGTTTGTAGTACACACAACAAATATATGCCAGGTGTCGCTTTCTGTTCTTAAGCATGTCCTACGGATAATGAGCACAACTGTACATCCAAACACAATGTCGCTTAACTTCGCTGATCTCATGAGAAGCGGTGGGACGACATTACGAAATAATATTCAAGTGTTTATTCTGTAGGGAACAATTTTTTTCTTGTTTAAAATAGATTTCTAGTGAAAAAAAAGAAGCTTACGAAGATCTCGCCATGGACGTATTCATGAAATACAGTCCGAGGGATTCGAGAAGCAACCGAGAAGAATGCACGCACTGCGAGACCATGATTCCCGATTGGTAAGAGACGTTTATTTGCTTTTATTCTTCATCGTTCCAATATTTTAAGATGGGTCCCTGTTTTCTACACTGAATAATGATGGTAAATGAAATTTTAAGATCGCTTGTCTTGTTTACAATCAATCATGATGTGATGACTACAAGAAAATTGATAAAATATAGAACTTTGGATATTTCAAATTCAAATTCTATATTATTCAAAAGATAGTACAAAGAATATGTAAGTACAGTTAGAAGTACTATCTCTAAACAACCTCCAAGTATGATGTATGAAAATTACCTTTCATAGCAAAAATTACTTACATCCATTATGCATTATTACTGTAAGAATAGGGGAGGTTTCTGCTGGTGTTGATCGATGAACGAACAGTTAGGTGTTTAAACACTGTAAGAGTATCCATGAAGGGGACACAAGTCATTTAGGCCCGAAAACTAACTCTGTCCAGTCGTTTGATTAATCCAACCAAGTCTAAGTGGAACGAGTTGGTTTTGGGGTCGAAACGACTTTGCACTAATCTGTGGTTCATCAGAAAACTTAGTGATGTAACCGAGACCACAATAGCCGAGACCGAGACTGAGACCTAAACACCCGAGACCGAGACCATATACAATTTTCGCATGTATTCAATATTGTGTAATGCCTAATTCCTAAGCTCTGTGTTTCATATTCAGAAATAAAGATTCTAAAGGGGTTATCAAGTGACAGTTGCAAAATTTACTAATAATTTATTCACAAATTCATAGTTTGTAACATTTTCCACATTACACTAATATCACTGTAATCCTGAGTTTAAAAATAATGAGAGTATAATCACCAGTGATGTAATCGAGACCACCATGGCCGAGACCAGGACCAGAAAAAATGTCTCGAGACTGGTCTCGAGTCCTACATCACAGAGAAATTAGTATATAGGAAATAGGTTTGCATTAACAGCAGCACTGTAATTCAATAAGTATCCGCACTTTTTATTTTCACATCTGATAGATTATAAACACATCACTTCTCAACATAGTCTTCCTGTTTCTCAATACACTTAGTCCAGCGATCTACAAACTTCTTAATGCCATCACAAAAGAATGTTTTTGGCTGTGTACGTAGCCAGTCATGCACCGCCTCCTTCAGGTCATCATCGCCTTGGAATCACTGACCTCTCAAAGCGTCTTTTAGTGGTCCAAACAGGTAAAAATCCGAAGGTGCCCGGTCTGGACTGTAAGCTGGATGGTTGAGAACTTCAAATTTAAGTTCTTGAAGGCATTTTCTAGTCTGTGCAGCGGTATGAGGACGCGCATTGTCGTGTAACAGAATAACACCTTCCAACAATCTCCCTCTCCGTTTTGTGCGAATTGCTTGCTTTAACTCATTCCGTAGCATGTCAGAATACGATGCACTTGTTACTGTAGTTCCACGCTCTAGATCAGTGGTTCCCAAACTGTGTTCCGCGGAACCCTGAGGTTTTCTAATCAGTCTAATCAAGTCTAATTAAGGTCCTAATATTTATACATAATTTTACCTTGTGGCTTTTTGTTAAATAATATTTTATATTCTTATTCTGACTTGAAATGGCACCATCGTGGATTTGGGATCACTAAATATTTTTCGCTTAAATTAAAATCTGCTAAGTATATATAAATAAATTTTTGCTACTCGGCTACTACAAAAGTGTAATGTGGCAGATTTTAATTTTAACAATTTTATAAAAGACTGGTTCTATTAGTACTGTTTTAAAATAAATATCATATAAATTCTGTCATAGTATTTAACATTTGTCATATTATTTATGACAAAATTTAATATATATATTTTACTCGTGAGAATTTAACTGTAATTAATTTTGAATGATATGTTTTCACTAAAATTAAAATTTTCTAAGTTGCCAGTTGATTTGATATGCACTTGTTTCGTAATTAATTGTGAACCAATCAGTATAACTATAGCCATTGGCGTGGTGCACTGTCAAGTTAATTTCTGATAAGCTTTATTTACTAAAGTGTTTTCAGTGTAAAAATTTGTATTGTGTGTGGTCATCACGAAAATCTGTAAGTTTTGTTGCTCAATAAATATTTTACAGTTCTAAGTCTAATATATATATATATATATATATGATGAATAAAACCACGAAGGAAAGGAAACACAAAAAGGTGCTCAAGCGCTTTCGTCTAATGACATCCTCAGGAACACTGAAGTACATAAAAGGTTACGGCCTATATATAGTTTCGATATATATAAAAATAAAATGAAGATTAAAAGTTAATAAAGTAGCATACAAGTTTACCAAAGATTTAGCGTCCTACCCTTTTTATCTAAATCTGTTTTGAAGGAATTCAAAACAACAGGATCGAGTTGAAAAAGACCTTTGCTTATGTTGAAGTTATTTGAAAGTTGGATAATGGCAGACTCAAGAATATTTCTATTAACAATGTTGCTAGAGTGAAATAAAACTGAAGCATTATTCCAATCAATACAGTGGGATAACTCTGACAAATGGACAAAAAGAGCACTGGACAACTGTCCTGTTCTAACGGAATATTGATGCTGTTTTATACGTGTGTGCAAATCCTTTCCCGTCTGACCTATGTAAAAGGAATCACATTGTTTACACCCAATTTTATAGATAATGCCTGAATTATTGGTAGGGCTATTTTTTACTATGATATTTTTCACAATATGTGTTATATGAAAATACTACATTAATATCCAAAAGTTTAAGTACATTAGCAATGCCTAAAAAGCCCGGGAAAAATGGAAGTACTAAAATATTTTTTGACAAAGTACGAGTGTTATTATTGACACGATAGAAAGTTCGTTTTGCCTTGTTGAGACAAGATTCCATAAACGCAGATGGATAACACAGATCACTTCCAATACCGTTGATTTTTTCCAATTCGGCATCGATGCATTCCGGACTGGCGATCCTAAGGGCGCGGAGAAACATTGATGAAAAAATGGCCTTCTTAGTGGGGGTGTCATGTCCCGAGTAAAAGTGTACGTAGGACAAATTGTTTGTTGTTTTCCGATAGATACTAAACTTAAAACCTGGGCTTTCCCTATGTACACGCACATCCAAAAATGGGATTGAATTGTCTTGTTCCACTTCTAAAGTAAACTTAATGGAGGGGACTTGATCATTTAACTGAAGGAGGAAGTTATCCAGGTCACGATTCATGGGCCAGATACACAAAATATCGTCGACGTACCGCAACCAAGGGATGCCAACCCCCAGGATTCTCGGAATGTAAGTAATTTCGAAAAACTCCATATAAATATTGGAGAGGAGGGGCGATAAGGGGTTGCCCATGGCCATCCCAAACACTTGTTGATAATACTCGTCATTGAAAGTGAATTTACAGTCTTTGATGCAAAGCTTAATAAGTTCCAAAACAATGTGTGAAGGTAGTGGCAGGTCATACTTATGTAATTCTTGGGAGAGAAAGTGAAGCATATCATCAATCGGCACTTTTGTAAACAATGAACAAACGTCAAAACTGATCAATCTATCGTTAGTTTCAGTACGTGCATTATTCAATTTTTCAGTAAGATCCATGGAATTTTTTACATGTGAATCAGAGATAGTTCCGAGAATGGGGGACAAGACTTTGACAAGCCATTTGGAGAGTTTATAAGTAATAGAGCCCACCGAGCTAATAATAGGGCGCATAGGGTTGCCAGGTTTGTGGTGGGTTTTGTGGTTTTATAAAACCGTAAAGGTAGGCAGAGAAGGTGAAGTGGACATGAAAAGCGGAATTAAGTCCTTATGATCTTTGAGAATGCGTTTCAAGCCACTATTAAATGATTTGATGACGTCATCCTGCGGGTTCTTCCTAAGTTTGCTGTATGTGGCGGGGTCCTGGAGAAGCTCGTTCATCTTTCCGATGTAGTCCCTTTGTCCATGATAACTATGGTGTTAGCCTTGTCTGCTTTAGTAATATGGAGCTCCCCATCTTTTTTTAATTGTGAGAGGCCATCGCGAAAACGTTTAGGAAAGTTATCTTCGTAATTACCATTCGCCGCACTATAAACGAGGCCTTTAACTATGTTAAACAAATACTGAGGGAGATTACACTGTTTTTCAAAACACGCGAGACTGTAACAAATTTGTAAAGCCGAAGGTTTTTTAACAATAAAAAAGGACATACCATATCCAAGGGCACTTTTTGCATCGTCACTAATGTCTGACATAGGTCAGACGGGAAAGGATTTGCACACACGTATAAAACAGCATCAATATTCCGTTAGAACAGGACAGTTGTCCAGTGCTCTTTTTGTCCATTTGTCAGAGTTATCCCATTGTATTGATTGGAATAATGCTTCAGTTTTATTTCACTCTAGCAACATTGTTAATAGAAATATTCTTGAGTCTGCCATTATCCAACTTTCAAATAACTTCAACATAAGCAAAGGTCTTTTTCAACTCGATCCTGTTGTTTTGAATTCCTTCAAAACAGATTTAGATAAAAAGGGTAGGACGCTAAATCTTTGGTAAACTTGTATGCTACTTTATTAACTTTTAATCTTCATTTTATTTTTTATATATCGAAACTTGACTATAAAAGGCAAAGTGTTAAAACCCGGGCAGATTTCCAGTATAAATTTGTATTTTTATAATTCATTTGATCTTGTGCTAAAAATCGATATTTTTTCTTACAAATCTGTATGCCCTTTGTTAATCCTTTAATTTTAATTTTTATTTTTACTTCTCTGTTTATTGCATATATATATATACCAGTATATATATATGTGTGTGTGTGTGTAGATATGTATATATATATATATATATATATATATATATATATATGTTTGTGTGTGTGTGTATGTTATTTATTTCTGTAACCTATATATAGGCCGTAACCTTTTATGTACTTCAGTGTTCCTGAGGATGTCATTAGACGAAAGCGCTTGAGCACCTTTTTGTGTTTCCTTTCCTTCGTGGTTTTATTCATCATAAATATTTTTCACGTGTTACTTTCGTGAAATAATTTCACACATATATATATATATATATAATATATATATATATATATTATATATATATTATATATATATATATATTATATATATATATATATATATATGGAGTTGGGGTTCCGCGAAATAAAAACAAGTCTGGAAGGGTTCCGACAGTTAGTAAAGTTTGGGAACCACTGCTCGAGATAATATTCAAGGATAGGGCCTCGTGTATCGCTTTAAACTTCCTTGCAACGGGAGATGCTGGATGTTTCCATTGCATACTCTGTCGTTTGCTTTCTGATTCATAGTGATGGATCCAGGTTTCATCTCCAGCGATAATGCGCTCCAAAAAGTGATGGAATAATTGGAGGAAGGTATCTGGGGTACTGTGTGATAAAAGAATATCAATGAAATTGAAAGGGAAGGTATTCAAAGCGGTAGTGAGGCCTGCAATGTTGTATGGTGCGGAAACGTGGCCTATGAGGAAGAATCTGGGGAAAAGGATGGATGTAGCAGAAATGAGGATGTTGAGATGGATGTGTGGGCTTACGAGAAGAGATAAAATTAGAAATCAATTTATTCGTGGAACGACGAAAGTAATGTCAAAGAAAGCTCAAGAGAGAAGGTTTAGATGGTTTGGACATGTCATGCGGAGAGAGGAGGAATATGTTGGGCGTCGAGTTATGGAGATTGAACCACCTGAACGAAGGAGAAGGTGAAGGCCGAGGATGAGATGGAGAGAGTGTGTGGAGGGTGATATGAGGGAGCGAAATCTGGCGGCGGGTGTGGCGCTGGACAGAAATGAGTGGCGAAGGCGGATTAGGAACAGCGACCTCACTTAGGCGTGGGAAAATGCTGCCGACAAAGAAGAAGATTTAATATATTTCGTCGCTGGGTTCAAATCACGGTTTAAAATTAGATGCTATTCGAATCGCAATTCGACACGCCGAATTACAGTGTCCTTCGAATTTTGGGATCATTCGTGATGCAATACTCTCTGTCATATCGTGATTCGATATTAACACTTACAAATAAGTGTTGTATTCCTCTACATTATGATGATTAATTTCAGCTATTGTGCGATTCCATGTAGACGGTTTGATCTCGTAATATCGTCGTTTTTGGTGTAGCGAAAGGAGAGGGGGAGGAGGAGAGGGAGTGAGTGAGAGTGGGGGAGAAAGAGGGACTGCGTTGCTACCACATCTCGGAGAGGGTGGAGCGGAACTATTGCAGGGGACTGTACATAAGTACACGTGGGTGAGTAGTGTCTGAGGTGATAGGGTACGAATGGATTATGTTTGGATGACGAGATCTGCTAGGAGGAGGTTGTTAGATTTGAATGTGTTGAGAGGAGAGGCAGGTGGAATGTTTGATCACTTCTTGGTGGAGGCGAGAAATGAGGGTTTGTGGTGGGCGGGAGTAAGAGCGGGTAGGGCGCCTATGAAAGAGGTAGTGAAAGTGAATGAACTGAAGAAAAGGGATTGTGAACGGATGTATCAGGAGAGACTGAATGAGGAATGGGTGCGGGGTGGGAGAGAGTGAAACAAGGCGTGTGGAAGAGGAGTGGCAGATATTAAGTGAAGTGTGCGACGGAAGTGTGTGGGGTACGGAAGATTGGGGTTGGACATGAACGACGGGGTAGTGAATGGTGGAATATAGAGGCTGAAATGTTGGTGAAGCAAAAGAGGGAGGTATATGCTCGGTACTTGCAGAGCAGAAGTGTGGTTGATTGGGAAGAGTATAAGAAGAAGAGACAAGAAGTAAAGAGAAAAGTGCGAGAGCTGAAAGAGAGAGCAAATAAGAGATGGGGTATGAGAATGTCAGAAAATTTTAGGGAGAACAATATGTTTTGAAGAGAAGTGAATAGTGTGAGGAAAATGAGAGGGCAGATGAGCAAGACTGTGAAAAGAGTCGATGGGGAAGTGATGACAGAGAGAGAGACGTGAAAACAAGGTTGAGTGAGTATTTTGAGGGACTATTGAACGTGTCAGAAGATAGGGAAGTAGATGTGGTATGTTTGGGCAGAGAGGGGGTTCGGAGTAGGAGAGTTGTAACGAATGGGTTGGTCCGTAGGAAGGAGGTGGTGGAGGCCCTAGGCAGGATGAAAGGTGGAAAAACGGCAGGAGTGGATGGGATTGCTGTGGAGCTCTTGAAAAAAGGTGGTCATTGTAGTGTTGATTGGTTGGTGCGTCTGTTTAATATGTTTATGGACAGAGGCGAGCTGCCTCAGGACTGGTGGTCTATGTATTGTCCCCCTGTATAAAGGCAGGGGAGACAAAAATGTATGCCCGAATTATAGAGGAATTAGTCTGTTGAGTGTGCCAGATAAGGTGTATGGGAGAGTGGTGATTGAAAGGGTGGTGGTTTGCACAGAACAACAGATTGGAGAAGAGCAAGAGGGTTTTAAAAAAGGTGGAGGGTGTGTAGACCAAGTGTTTGGGTTGAAGATGCTGTGTGAGAAATACCTGGAGAAAGAAAGGGATTTGTATGTGGCGTTCATGGATCTTGAAAAAGCGTATTATAGGGTTGAGAGAAAGGCGTTGTGGCAAGTGCAGCAGCTGTATAGGGTGCATGGGTCGTTGATAAATGTGGTGAAAAGTTTTTACCGAGAGAGTAGAGCAGTGATGAAGAACCACTGACCCACGAGGCAATTCTTAGTGACCCACGAGCTCTTATTTAAATAAAATATTACTTTCATTTTTAATATTTTCTGCCTTACAGTTTTAAAATTATTTTATTCTCCCACCGAAATAAACAGCTGATACACATTGAAACGTTTTTAAACGTATAGTATACGTTTAAAAACGTGTGTGTATATATGACAACTTACAAGTCATCCAATTCCCCGATACTATTCAATTTGAAGATCTTCAGTTATCAGCTTTTCATTGGTTTGACATTGCCAATTTAGAAATGGAATTAGTTGACTTCCAAGAAAGTGCAGTATGGAAGACTAAATTTATTGATCTTAATCTGAAGTTACAAGAAAAGGCATTGGAGTCGTCAATTTTGGGTGTAACCAGAGAAAAACAATGAATAGAAAGAGTAGAGAATCTTATTCTTGCAGAATGGAACTCTTTACCAAATTCTTTTGCATCAATGAAAAAGCTAGCATTAGCTCTGCTAACAATGTTTGGTTCATCTTATTCATGTGAACAGTTGTTTTCCTCCATGAGTTTCGTCAAATCCACCACTAGGAATCGCCTTGGCACAGATATGAGTGCTGCATGTGTGAGACTAAAGACAACTAAATATAAACCTCGGACAAATCATTAGCAGCTATAATCTAACAAGTTTCTCACTAAAAATAGTAAGTAAATAAATTATTGTGACCCAATTTCATTTTTTTTTAAATCAAAAGTAACAAAAATGACCCGCCAGCAAAAAAGGTCCGCCACCACTGGAGTAGAGCATGTGTGAAGGCATGAAGGTGTACATTCCATATTCTATTCCAACTACAAATGCAAAACAACCTTGGTTTTACTTTACTTGTTCTAATGCTATCCGCAACAGAGAGGAGTCTTTCAGAAGGTACCATCGCCATCCAACTCCTGACTCTCAATCAGCTTATATTTCTGCCCGAAATCGTGCAAAATCTGCTCTTCGACTTGCCAAAAGTTCCTTCATCCGACAAAAATGTGAAAACCTATCCAATTCTAATTCTTCTTGCTCTTTCTGGCACCTAGCTAAGAACCTCTTCAACAACTTTACTCCTTCTTTCCCTCCTGTTTTCCATTCCGACGGCTTAGTTGCCGTCTCTTCTGATAAACCTGCAGTCTTCGCTCAAACTTTCGCTTACAACTCAGCTCTGGATGATTCCGGTGCTGTTCCTCCCTCTCCTCCTCCCTCTGACCTTATTATGTCTGAAATTAGAATCTCTTCCAAAGATGTTTTTTCTGCCTAATCTGGGATCAACTCTAGAAAGGCGTATGGTCCCGATGGTGTTCCTCCTGTTGTTCTTAAGAACTGTGCTTCTGTGCTGACAACCTGCCAAGGCAAAATCTTTCGTCTTTGTCTCATCTGGTAATTTTCCTTCCTGCTAGAAGTTCGCTTTCATTCATCCTGTCCTAAAGAAGGGTGGCCACTCTCAACCCTCCAACTATCGTCCAATTGCTTTGATTTCTTGCCTTTCTAGTTTTTTAATCTATCCTTAATAGGAAGATTCTTAAACACCTCTCTTCTCACAATCTTCTTTCAGATTGTCAGTATGGGTTCCGCAAGGGATGCTCTACTGGCGATCTTGCATATCTCTCCGATTCTTGGTCATCCTTCTTAAAGGATTTTGGTGAAACTTTTGCTATTGCGCTAGACATATCAAAAGCTATTGATAGAGTCTGGCACGAATCTTTAATTTCGAAACTGCCTTCCTTTGGTTTCTATCCTTCAATCTGTGCCTTCATCTCTAATTTCCTTTCTGGCCGATCTATAGCTGTGGTTGTAGATGGCCACTGTTCTTCTCCTAAAGCTATCAACAGTGGTGTTCCTCAGTGTTCTGTCCTGTCACCCACTCTTTTCCTTTTATTTATTAATGATCTTAATTTGCACTTCCTGTCCTATTCATGCCGATGATTCCACTCTTCACTTCTCCACCCGCTTCACAAAGCGTACCTCTCAACAGTCACTCCATGGTTCGCGTAGGACGGCTATGGAGCACCTGATCTCTGATCTTTCTGCTATCTCTGATTGGGGTAGAGAAAACCTTGTGGCTTTCAATGCCTCAAAAACTCAGTTCCTCTATCTGTCTACTCGTCACAATCTTCCACACGACTATCCCCTTACCTTCAACAACATACAGCTCAATCCTTTCTCTTCTCTTAACATTCTTGGCGCTTCCTTTTCTCGTGATCTTTCCTGGAAAGATCACATATACTCTCTTTCTAAAACAGCTTCTAAGAGGTTAGGTGTGCTGTACAATCTCCGCAGTTTCTTCACCCCCACTCAGTTGCTGCCTCTGTATAGAGGTCTTGTTCGTCCCTGTATGGAGTATGCTTCTCATGTGTGGGGTGGCTCAACCCATGCAGCCGTACTTGACCGGGTGGAATCAAAGGCTTTTCGTCTCATTAATTCCTCGCCTCTTACTGACTGTCTTCAACCTCTCTCTCTCTTCGCCGCAATGTTGGCTCACTCTCTCTTTACTATCACTATCATAACGGACATTGCTCTTCTGAACTCTCTAACTGCATGCCTCCTCCTTTTAGGAGAGTACGCAACACAAGACTTTCTACATTTTTTCACTTCTTTTTTGTTCAACTCTCTAACGCAAGGGTTAATCGGTATTTTCAATTTTTCATCTACTCAACCGGTCAACTCTGGAACAATCTTCCTCACTCCATCTTTCCTCCTGTCTATGACCTCCCATTTTTCAAACGCAGTGTCTCTAGGCATCTCGAAAACCCCCGACCTTGATTTTGGCTGTCTTCTTCTATGGGTGGGGGGCCGCTTTTGCGGGTATTCGCCCTTGGCCCCTCCTTCCTGCATAAAAAAAGTGTGCATGTAGGAAGAGAGGAGGGTGAGTGGTTTCCGGTGAAAGTGGGTCTACGGCAGGGGTATGTGATGTCTCCATGGTTGTTTAATATGTTTATAGACGGGGTGGTGAAAGAGGTGAATGCAAGGGTCATGGGGTGGGGGGCTGGGGTGAAGCATTTTGCGGGGGGAGGTTCTTGGGAAGTGAATCATTTGTTGTATGCGGATGATACGGTTCTGATGGCGGACTCAAGAGAAAAACCACAGAGGCTGGTAACTGAGATCGGGATGGTCTGTGAAAGAAGGAAGCTAAGAGTAAATGTGAATAAGAGTAAGGTTATGTGGTGCTGTAAAGGGAGGTTCGTGAACGACTGAGTGTAAGTTTGTATGGTGAAAAAATGGAAGAAGTGGCATGTTTCAGGTACTTCGGGGTGGATGTGGCAAGGGGTGGGACTATGGAGGGAGAGGTGGGGCACATGGTGGAAGAAGGGGCAAATGTACTGGGTGCCCTAAGAAGTGTTTGGAAGGAGAGATCAGTGTCCATGGGTGCGAAGATGGGTATGTATGAAGGTGTAGTAGTGCCAACAGTGTTGTATGGATGTGAGGCATAGGTGGCGAATGTGAAGGAAAGGAAAAGGGTGGATGTACTGGAAATGAAACGCTTGAGGACGATCTGTGGGATGAGGCGGATTGATTAGGTGAGAAACACTGCTATCCGTGAGAGGTGTGAGAGTCGAAGGAATCTTGTGGAGAAACAGATGAGGGGGTGTTAAAATGGTTTGAGCATATGGAAAGGATGATTGAGGAGAGGATGCTAAAAAGGATTTACGTGTCGGAGGCGGAGGGGGGAAGGGGGAGCGATAGATCGAGGAGGAGATGGAAGGATGGGGTGAAGGAGCCCTTGTGTCAGCGGGGCCTGGATGTCTGGGAGGGTGAAAGATGCGCGCTGGATAGAAAAAGGTGGGGTAATGTTGTATATGGGGAGCGATGGGCTGGCAATGTGCCGGCTCAGGGTGTATGAAGCGATCTGGGTGAACCGGGGAGTAGTTTGCGGGGCTGGGCTGTGGATAATGTTTCCCTGAGGCAGGTGTATTATTGTCATGTCAGCTGATGAAGTGAATGTGAGCGATTGAGGATTGTTCCTGACTAGGGCTGGGCACTCGGGATCCCGGGATCAAGGAAGTAAAGTAGACAGCTCATTTCCCAAGAAAACTGTCATCGATCCCAGGATTTCCCGGTATTCTATTTTCAGGGGAGACTTTTAAACACAGTTTTATTATGAGGTATATTTATTTCACAAACAAGATAGAATAGTTTAATAGTACGGTAATGTTGGAAAGATTTGTACAACTAAGAAAACCAACTTCGAAAGCATTGATTGACCTTGGGAATGGAAAGGGCATGGATATTTCAGAAGAAGGATTTGAATATATAAATGTTATTATCTCATCTTTAGAACCGGTTAAAATTAGACTGGAGAAGTTTGGTAGCAGAGATGCAACACTGCTCACTGCGGAAGGTGTGTTTGCTTTTATTGTAAATGAGTTGAAAGAACAGAAAACTTGTTTTCCTACCACCTTAAAACAATCACTAGAAAAAAGACTTCACGAGAGACGTAATAAGAAGCTCGTAGGATTATATAAATATTTAAACAATCCTATAATAGCATTTAATTCAACTTGTCATAATTTTTCACTGCCTTCTAAATCAACATTGCAAACAACTGCCAAAGAGTTGTTTGCCAGGCTTTTCAGAAAAAGTGAGACGGACGTAGTGGCAGAAGGTACTGATGTAAATGAACCCCAACAGTTTTTTGATACACCACTAGAACTCGAAGTCTTTTCCTCTAGCTCATCTTCAAATCAAAGGTCCTTGGAAGAAAGATTGGATGCAGTTGTGCGGAAAGAAATGGGAATCACAGAACAAGATTTGCGCCTGAGATACGACGTAAAGAACATCATAAAAGAAATGAATGTTTATGAAGCCAGTGGTAATAGAAGAGAAAATTTAAACCTCTTATTTAATGTTCTGGCGGCAATTCCTCCAACTTTAGTTATTTAATTTATTCCAGTACTTCAACCTTATTTAATTTTTTCAATCCCGGGATTGCAAGTTTTTTAATCCCGTTTCCCGGGATTAAGAAAAGAGCGGGAAATGCTCAGCCCTATTCCTGACGCGACCTCACTGCGGTGGGAGAGGCGTTTGGGTATGTGTGTGTGTGTGTGTGTGTGTGTGTGTGTGGTACGCCTGTGCTTAGAAAAGTTTCAGAACCTCTCATTTAAGGTAATAGTTAAAGAAACCGGAAATTAGCAGATGTTTATACTGATAGAAAATTTTAGGGGGTAGTTGAAGTGACGAGCGTGTACATATATAAAGGGTGGGACTGCAGGGCCGTACCGAGGCAGGGGCGAGCGGTGCGGCCGCCTTTGGCGCCGACGTGGGGAGGGCGCCAAATTGTTGGTCTTAGAGCTGCCACGTAGAATGAAATTTGGATTTTTAATTAATTATGTATTAGGTATTAATTATGTATTGTTTATGTATTAAATAATTATGTATTTTAATTATGTATTTCTATCATAATCAATTTGTATATGTTCCGAATTTAATGGGATGGGTAGGGAGCGCATAAAGAATGCCTTGCACAGGGCGCCATCACATGTTGGTACGGCCCTGGGTGGGAGAAAAGTTTCAGTTAACATTATACAGATAAGTGTTCAAATGATGAAAAAAAATTTATTCATACAAATATTTTGTTATATTGTAATTTAATCTTCAAAGAGTTCTCCATCCGCTATCATACATTTGTGGATTCCCTCTGTGAAACTCTGCATTGTTTTCCTGAACATATTGAGTGGAATCCTTTTCAGTTGTTCATCTATTCTGCGGCCGAGGGCATTCACATTTGGATAGATGAAACTAGGAATGTAGAGTTTGTCACGCAAATAAGCCCAAAGCCAGAGATCACATTGGTTTAATCAGGTGATCTGGCTGGCCACTCGATGGGACCTCGCCACCCAAGCCATCTTCCTTCAAGGTTGGTATCCAGAATCTCACGGGCAGCTGCAGAGTAATGTGGTGGCCCTTCATCATGTTGATAAAGCCAATTCCTGCCAACGTCATTACTAAACTGTGGCAAAACTTTCTCTCTCAATACCTGGCAATCGCATTTTCCATCCATCGTATCTCTCGATATGTCAAAGGAAACGAGTCCTGAATAACCAATGCATGTCCAAACTGTTAGTGTAGTTGTTTTGACGGGTTTACTCAATCGTACGTTTGGATTTTTTTCCCCCAGTAGTAAACGTTGTGTTTGTTTCCTTTACTCGTTAAACGAAGACACATTCATCAAAAAATTTGATCTTTCGAAGGAAATCTGGAATACTGTTGAACTTTTGTCTCATTGTTTCAGTAAACTGCAGAAGTCTATCAGAATCATCGTCGTATATGATGGATTTGTAATCGTGGTACCCCTGTACACTAGCGTACGTAAAGGGGGGCCAGGGAGCCTTGGATCCCCCATTGCATTTCCTGATTCAAAAAATGAGTAGGCCCCTACTACTAAAAACTGTATCAAAAGTATAAGTTTGGAAAAGATACTAGGAGTAATGACAATGATTAAATATTCATAATATGAAGAGTATTCCAGCATAATCAAATGGAAAATTTAATATTCAGTCAATTTCAGTATAATAATAATAATAATAATAAATCAGATGGAAAATTTAGCATTCAATCAGTATCAAAATGTGACCACAGATATCAATTTATCGATCAATAGATATGATCAAAGATATTTAAACATTGTGCATAGCTCTTGATTTGTGCATTTCATCATTATTTTGGAGAACTGATAATTCGCCACCTCCCCTTAAGCAAATCTTGTGTACGCCCCTGCCCCTCTGATTACAATATTTTTTCTACTGAAAATTTGGAAATACCCAATTCCTCTGCGACTTTTCTCGTTGAAGTTGTTGGATCGACTTGAAAACTAACCAGGACATTTTCTTTGTTGTTGTTGTTGTTGTCTCCTGTCGCCGTTTCTGGCCTTCCGCTTCTTGGACGATCTTTTACCAGGCTCCCTGTTTCCAAAAGTTTGAGCTTCCAGTAACGAAGGGTGGTTATATTGGGTGGTGGTTTATTATATTTTTCTTGAAGTAAACGCAAACTTTCTTCCCAATTATTATAAGAAATAGCCCACGATACAAGATACACTTTTCTTCATTGCTGTATTCCATCCTTACTGACATGGCACTGACTGGGGCTAGGGGGGCTAGGGACTAGGGCCTTCTTGTTCTAGCCCAGGATCATTCCTGGTCTTGTATACAGTAGTTGCTTTGAAAAGTGTCGCATACACCGCAGTAATAACAATGGAATTTATTTATTATTAACAAATTATTTGTATACAGGGTGTCCCATAAGTCCGGCATCATAGGAGAAATTCATATTTTTCTATTTCTGCAAACCATAATTCATATTTTTCTCTTTCTACAGGCCATAATATCTGTGAGCAAGGAAGAACGAATCCAGATAATTCTACTCATAGGAAATCGGAGTCAGAGAGAGGCCGCTGGTATACCTCTTCAAAGGAACAAGGTGCATCTCGGGTGATGGTATGGTGTGGCATTTGGAAGGCTCGCATCATAGGCCCCCCTCTTTTTCGATGAACATGTCACTGGAGGCACCTACCTACGTATGCTCAAGGAAGAAGCACTTCCCAGTGTCTTGAACGAAGCAGGAAATTTCCCAACATGGTTCCAGCAAGACGGCACTCCTGCACATTACAGCACCCAAGTAAGGGAATACCTGTACCAACAATTCCCTGGTCATTGGATAGGACGTCGAGGGCCTGTGGAATGGCCAGCTAGAAGCCCGGATCTCACGCCACTAGATTTTTATCTCTGGGGCCACTTGAAAGCGCTGGTATACGCAGATAAAATTAGGAGTGTTGAACATTTGCGGCAGCGCATTATTGGGGCATGTAACACCATTACTCCTGACATCATTCACCGTGTGCTTGCTGACTGGGTATCACGTCTGAATTTGTGTATTGAAAACAATGGTGGACATATTGAGCACGTTCTCTAAATAAAAGCTTTTGTTTTGCCTTTTTTTATTATTTTTCCTATGATGCCGGACTTATGGGACACCCTGTATATATAATCCTTAAAGACTTTTCTCCCACCCTGTATATATATATATATATGTATATAGTAAAAAAGTTAGCGACTGTAGAAATTCACTAAATGCTAGAATGGTAACACCGACTAAATTAAAATCACAAGCGTCCTTTTCTTTATGGCGCTGGCAAACCAGCATGCGTATTTTCTATCCTAACTAATCGGTGCCACGTGTGTGTATAATTATATTGTGCCTATTTTAAGACTATTTTTGGTGACATAGTTTTAACCAAGGAACCCAAGTTCGAGTGTAGATATTGTAATTTTGGGTCGTCTAATTATTATGTTAATTAGGTGCAGACACTGAGGTGTTTTGACCGACTGTCGTTAACAGCTGGATAAATGGTCACCTAAACCACGAAATATAGCCTTCCAATAAGACCCGAAGCAAAGTTCCTGTAAGTATTATTTACGTCTAATTTCTAATCTAAGCTTAACGGATATTAGACTTAGGTTATTAATTACAGTAGTAGTAATTTATTTCTCAAAAAGGAAACGCTTCAGATATTGCTTTGAAAACAATATGGCTATTAACTTCAAATAAAAATGCAAGACCAATTTTTGTTCTCGTTAAAAGTATTATATTACGAGCAATATATTCCCATGATATTTTATCTTCATTCCTGTAACCATTTAAAGATGCGAGTTAAACGTCGAAAACAATTCCTGATCTGTAACTCAATGTTCTGAATACTCGGTGGTACCTCAGTAGGCAGAGACTTCCATGAAAGTGAAAGATTTTCAGATATTTTGTTACTATTTTGTAAGGATATACAATGTTTTAACATGGAATTTATCACGTGATACAAATAAGCGAGAACGATCTAAAATAATAAAATGTTATTTTATGAAGGTGCTTTAAGAAAGCGAAGGATGCTAAATAATTAATTATGGGCGAATTTTTTTTTTTTAAATAGGAGCCGCCTTGACGTGGGGGGGGGGGGGGGGGCTTGCGTATCTCGAGGATCTGCAGAGCTATACCAGTGGGAGCCCCATGGTCGAAACTCGTACTTCAGCAAATAGATGATGATACCTTTCTCCCTGCTCTTTTACCCAGGCGATCACCGGACATGGATTATGAAAATATTCCCTCATTAAGGCGTGCGGTGAGCCTCACAAGGTACAGTTCCAGAAAAATGGTTCACTTCTCATTGAAATAGTAGAAAAGACGCAAAGTGAAAAACTCTTGCAAGTCTCCGGTTTAGCAGGCCATGTGGTCACCTCCACTCCGCACTCCAGTATGAATCAATACAAAGGGATGATTTACAATCCAGAACTTCTATCCTTGTCAGAAGAAACTATTCTTGAAAACCCAGTGCTGGACAAAGTACTGAAAAATGCTACTTAAGTAAAAGTACTGTTACTGAGAAAAAAAGTTACTCAAGTAAAAGTAAAAAGTACCCTTACTGGAGACTACGTAAATAAAAGTAAAAGACCTCAGAAGCACTGAAGTATAGAAAGTAAAAAGTAACTCTCCTAAAATAAAATTTATGCTTAGTGATGAAATCCAACCCCAATATTGAACTAATTATGCACATTTACAAAGTAATGAGAAAAAAGACTCGAGTTGGCAAATCACACACCCATTTATTTACTATCTAACTTAATCTTTTGTTACAATCTAACTTAAGTAACAAAATTCAACACCTTGAAAATCCAGTCCACACTGTACCACCATAACTCACACCACAACACACCTACCCACAGTTTACACAACGTTCACTGAAAAAGTCTACCAAAACTTTGCGTTAAGTTTCAAGAGCAGTTGGTTTTCAAAATTTTTGTTTCCCACTGTCGCACGCTTTGGACTAAAAATTAAACTAGCACAGCTGAACAAGCATTCACACACGCTGCTTGATGCTGGCAAGGGTGTGTTCGGCTGTACAGATAATTTCATTACGGAGGTGAAGAAGCGAAAGAGGTCCATTGCTTGTGATGAGTTGACCAGGTACCCCCCTAATTCCCCATTCCCTGGAACCCTATGCGACAATTTCACTGATGAGAAAAAGTCGTCATCCCCATCCGAGGAGACGGTGGTTACAACAGCATTTGAATAAATGAAAGACGCCCTGGCCGTGGTGCAGCGGGAACTAGCGGGAAGTGCTGCATTATTGTGATTGGTCGGGCAAGATCATGTATCTTTTGCTAGGTTCTGATTGGTTGATCCAAATTGAGCCCATGGCAGGTACTTCCAAATGTAACGAGACGACTTCGACAAAAGTAACGAAGTAAAAGTACCGAAAATATAAAGTACTTTAAAGTACTCAAAATCCTCCAGAAAGTTACTTAAGTAACGAAGTACTGCTACTTCGTTCCTGGCCACCTCTGCGAGAACCTCATATCACACGTGAAGCGACTTACAAAGCGAGTAGACGGTAGTTCTATATCTTCTTCTGTATTGCTTTTGGTATTCTAATTCGCATCGCCTCCCTCGCAGCGTTAATGCAGCTTTTCTTCATATCTTAGTTAAGCCGTATGTTCCTTCCCAACGGCGCTGCTTTTATTGGCAATGTTTTGGACACGTTCGTCAATCCTATCGTCGTTTACGAGTAGCTCGTGGATACCTTCGGGTCTGTCACAAGTGTGCGCAAGATTCTTACTAGTGATGTAGCGGATGTCATTTTTTTCACATCCGCGGATGCGGATGCGGATGAGGATGTTTGATTTCAACATCCGCGGATGCGGATGTCTACATTTTCGTTATTTTTTAGGGTATATTCGAGATTTGTTGTGTTTAACGTATATAATAAGTTATTATATATAGAGAGCTGTAGCTATAATGTAGTATAATTGATTAATTGTACAATAATTGCTGTACTTTTCTCTGAACATATAAAATAATATCAAGCATCTAACTAATATAGAAATCAATTAATATAGAAATCAATTAGTGAATTCGTCTGCAAATAAATTCGTTATATTTTGTTGAGTTTCAGCCACAATTAGAAACCATAATTGTGTTACCAGGATGCGGGACGTGAACCCAACTCAAATGCATCCCACCGACCTCTTTCCCCAACCTCCACCCTTATAGAAAGAGATCTTTAATTAGCTTGATAACTATTTATATTAAGTTTAAAGTTTTATTAGGCATATTTATAAATGAGTAATTAAAATAAAGTAAACTAAGATGTTCATCGTTTAATGTTCAAACTTAATTATAGGAAGGTTATGCTTGAGGAACATTAATTTTTCTGCCTTTTCTGCTGCCAGTCTGTTTCTCTTTTCATCATATATTAATCCAGCACTGCTAAATAATCTCTCGCTTGGTACGTTTGTTGGAGGACAGGCTAAATGTTTCCTTGCAAGTTTACTCAAGTATGGATAGATATTCTGCGTATTTTTCCACCAACTAATAGGATTGTCACATGCAGCCAGGCGTTTTTCTTGGTGATAGCTCTCGATCATTTTTACTACATCTTTTGACATCGCGTAGGTCTCGTCATTGCTGCTTGACTCAAGAAACTGAGAGACAGATTCTGTGATAGATTTGCTTGTTGAAGGTGTTGGTTCTGTCACTGAAACTTTTATTCTTTTGGTGGGTGGCGAAGCGACAGATTCAAGAGATTGAAGCTCTTCAACTGCTTTGCCAAGTGATGATTTAACTCGTTCTAATGTACTAGGTGAAAATAACTTAGCTTTGTAACGTGGATCTAAGTAGGTTGCAAGAGAGTAACTTCATACAAGAACAGCCTCTCGTCTTGTCGCTTGCATCACTTTTGCGCACAATGAACTAGTTCTATTAATATAGTAGAATTTGATAATTTCCGCTTATTAATGACATTTTATCTCAACGGTCCACATCCGCACGACATCCGCAGTCCAAAGTGCGGATGCGGGTGCGGATGCGGATGCGAGAAAATGTGCGGATGTTCCGCGGATGCGGATGCGGATGCGGACGTGACCTACATCACTAATTCTTACCCTTCGGATCAATGTTCCAACGATCCCTTGTGTGCTAATTATGGGACCTACACCATACCATATCAGCTAGTTGTCCTCAATATATTGTTGTGAAAACGTCTTTGATTTTTATTTACTTTTCTTTAATCTGCGTTATTTCCGCTCTTAATACTTATTTTACACTTATTTCTTCATTCTATAAAAGGGTAGCGCGGCCGGTTCTTAACTGATACATAGAGCCTGCACGCAGCCAACATTCTTTTATAACAAAGCGAGGGAGTGGGAAATGACGACGATTATCACTACATGCTGATTTATTTTAATTAGGACAGTAATAATAACGGGTGAAAGCGAGCACGAATTTATAATTTAACACTGGATCGTGGAGGAAACCTTAAGTTAAATTAATTTTAAATCGCAAATAACATTTCTTTAGCACCAAACAGCTATCTTCTCTTAAGGACCCCAGAAACGAGACTGAGGAACAAGGTCATTTTTAAAATCTCGTAGTCCTGCACTTGATTGGCCGCTGCCACATTAGCAATGGTTATGATGGTTGGTTCCATTTTAAAATATTTCTTTATGAAAGTTTTATATTAACATTCAGATATTTTTGTTCCCTTTTAAAATAATTAGTAACAATTAATAACACTGGTTAACAAAACAAAACTTTTTTTCTGCTTCAAGTACTTCACTACCTTTTTTGAACAATTTTTGGATGCTGATTACTGATATAGGCATATAACAATGCTTTTGCTGTATCAGATCACAATTTTTGGAATTCTGACCCCGCCTACAGAGGAAATTTTGCACATATAGTCCAAAATTTAGCTCATTACGTAAAAGATTCTTATGAATTTTCAAAGCATTTCAGTTACTCTTTACCTTAAAATGGAACAAATTACAATGTGTAAATTTCATTACATGTATATTTCATAATGATTATACACTGGATGTTCAGAAAGAAGTTTTTTTTGGATTTTCGTTTGAATTCAGTACCTGGTTTATCTCTTCTCAGTATCCAGCAAAGGTCAGCCATCATGTGAGAATCCCATCGTCTCTTAAAGTTTTCTTCCATCTTTGATATATCCTGGTGGAATCTTTCTCCGTGCTCATCAGACACATCACCAAGATTTTCAGGGGAAAAAATCAAGATGACTGTACAAAGAGTGAATCTTTAGAGACATACGAGCTCCTAGGTCTTTATAAGCATCTAGAAGTTCTTGGATGGGTATTTTATAGTTACCAGCCTTATGACTACCAAGAAAATTCTGGCACACACTCTTGAAGGAATTCCAAGCACATAATTCATTTTGTTCAAGGTGTTCCAGAAATTTATCATCATTTAGAAGAGTTCTTATCTGAAGCCCAATGAAAATTCCTTCTTTCAATTTAGCATCAGTAATACTTGGGAATTTGTCACACAAATACTGAAATCCACGACAGTCTTTCTTCAGGGCCTTCACAAAATTTTTCCTGAGACCGAGCTTTATGTGAAGTGTTGGTAGATATATCTTTTTTGGATCAACCAATGGTTGACACTTCACACTGTGCTGTCCAGGAACAAATGTTTCACGAGGAATCCAGTCAGTCTTGATGTAATGTTGTTGTGCAGCCCTGCTGTCCCACAAACAAAGAAAGCAACAATATTTCGTGTACCCACTTTGCATGCCAAGAAGGAGTCCAATCACTTTCAAATCACCACAGGTATTCCACTGATAGTTTTCATAACTAACAGCATTAAAAAGACTCACCATATTTTCATATGGCTCAGGTGAACAGAATGTCCAATTGGTACACTTGGGTAGTTGTTACCATTGTGCAAAAGAACCGCTTTTAAACGGCGCTTAGATGAATCAATAAAAAGACGCCACTGTCTGGGATCATGCTTTATATCAAAGAATGAAAATAAACCTTCTATATCTATATAAATTCCATTGTTTCATTCTTGATGCCAAAAGTTCAGACTGCGATTTAGAGGGATACAAATCCATTACTAAGTCATTCAAGTCATCTTATGTGACGAAATGGGTTCATTTTCATTACCAGAACAAAACGCTGCATCATCAGCACTGTGCTCTGAACATTCTTCATCAGAAGAGAAATGAAGTACTTTTTTGTCTTCTGGTGGTGCTGGAACTGGCAGTTCATCATTGTGAGGTACTGGTTTGCTAGCTGAGTCAACTACAGGATAAGCAATTTTATGCCTGGTTTTGGAAGTAGACGCAGTTATTTTGGTTTGGCATAAGTAGCAGTCATTTACATGATTTTTTTGGCTCACGCCAAATCATTGGCACTGCAAATGGCATGCTTTTTCGTTTACCATTTAGCCAGTCTCTTAGCTGGTTTGAACAGAAAGTACAGCAAACATGTGGTGCCCAGCTTTTCTCTTGGTGTCCAAGTTGACAACCAAAGTAGTGATAGTAGGCTGGTGTAATGTTCTTGCGTTGTGAAGATGAAGTGAATAAACCACAAATGTAGCAGAATGAATCAGGTTCATTGCTGCAACCTCTAGAAGCACACATTGTCATCAAATCTGAAAAGAGAGAAAAGTAGATGAAAACATAGTTAAATACAAACATTTGAAGAGTAATCATTAATGAAAAATCTACAGGAAATACGGTCAACCAAACAAATCCACCTTCTATACAGAAAACCCCCGACCCGATATGCAAAAAAAAAATTTATATTCGAAATCAGCACCCTCAAATTAGTAGAGTACAGTTACTTTTGAGTCTGAAGCAAAAACTTTGTTGACCAGTGTAATCATTATAAATTTCATATTTAAATTCAACACACGACATTCTTTAAGAAAGATTTGTATAGTTTACGTGTATTTATGAAAGTTTTATCGAGAACTGTTTTAGACATAACGGTTCGGGCAGCATTTGTATCAAGTTCTGGAGGAACTGCAATTCCATTTAGACCTACTTCTATAATTATAATATATGCTTTATTAGGTTCGCTTGCTCATAAAATATAGTATATTCCTCACCAATGTTTGAAGTATTACCATTAGGAAGATTGAAACTAGAGACGTTGAAATTAGAATTTTCACTTTTGATTTTTTTTTAACAGACTTTACCTATGTGTCCTACTTTATTACAATTTCCACAAACTGCCTCTTTAAAAAGTGCAGTCCTTCTTCCGATGGTGTTTTCCACACCCTGTACACGGCTCAGAAGGTTTTTCGTCCTGTTTAGAATTAGCATTAGTAAGTTTTGGTATAAGTGGCAGCATCCTTTTTACTAGTTTGTTTGGTACTTTCATGTTATCCCGGACCCCAGACTTTTTGCCAGTTGCCAGACTTCAATTTTGACACAGAATATTTTCGTTAAACTAATGAAAATATCACGACTTAACATAACCAATTATCAAGGCCCGCAAGAGCGTAACTAGCCTTCAAAGGGGGGGGGGGGGGGGGGGGGGGAACTATAATGATGAAAAATCCTGCGATGAATTTCTGTGCTGCTATCCTGTAGGTAATGTGTTTGCGACCAAAATGATGCTCTTAAAATACTATGAATTAGAGAATGATCTATATTTATGATCGTAATAGGAAAATCAAAGAAGCATTTTCACAACTACCTTATGTATATCAAGTATATACTTACCATTAAAGGAAAACAATATATGCAATAATTGAAGTAAAAAATAACTAGATGTCTCATTAAAGTATCTATCACTGCAGTATTAGTACTGAATCAGTAATACTTTCCAGCATACTAATAGGACTAATATAATTAAAGATTTACTCATCATAGATTATTTCAAGAACTAAATATTTTCCTTCACGTAAGCTAACTTAGATCAAAACTTGGGGGAGACAAAACCTATATTATCCCCCCCAGTTCAAAAGTTGGGGGGGGGACATGCCCCCCCCCGTTAGTTACGCCCCTGATCAAGGGCGTACAGTTTACCTAACCGGGCATTGAATTAACCTAATTAGTTGGTAAGGTTAGGTTAAGTCGTGATATTTTCGTTAGTTTTAACGAAAATATTCTGTCGGAATTGAAGTCTGGCAACTGGCAAAAAGTCTGGAGTCCGGGAAAACGGGAAAGTATCGTTTGTTTTGTAAGCTCATTAGGTCTGCCAGGCTAAGAATATTTAAGGCTATTTACTTGCTGGGCCTTACTAGTGTGACTGTCGAAGGCTTTAACATCTTTGGTGGCGGCTTCTCTAGCCGAAGCTACTTCTACCGCCTGACTAAATGTTAGGTCCTTTATCGTTAATGGGTTCTCTGAGTAACCTCCTTTTTGAGACCCATTGCAAATCCCTCTCTTAGCATCTCGTCTAATTTGCCACCAAACTCACAAATACGGGCATAGGCTCTTGTACGAGCAACAAATTCCAAAATGCTTTTATTTGCAGTCTAATACCTAGAATAAAATTTAAAACGTTCATAGATAAGAGCCACTTGTAGTTTGTAGTGATTGATTAGAGTTTGTACTAATTCACTGTAGTTGCAACTCGCCGGTGCTTTAGGGGCAACTAGGTCTTTACCTAAGCTAAAAGTTTTAAGACCTATTATAGTTAAAAAAGAAGGTACTTTCTTAGCTTCTTCGATGGAATTAGCCTCGAAAAACAACTCTACCCTAGTGGCATAAGTTTCAAAATCCTCCTCCGAGCGTTCATAAGGCCGATCACATCGCCAATCAATATCATTGATTTGGTCAATTTACTTCCCGGTTAGGTCTGAAGAGAAATTAGATAGTTATAGAGTTAGGCTTATTGGAGTTAGCTTACTCTTTTAAGTATGTTACCGATAAATAGCCAAATCAATATCATTGTTAGAAAATCTAGAAGAGGAAGAACCATTGTTGTCCCAAGGCGATATGATGACTAAGCTGATTGATGCAGCATTGCTTGTATATATTAAGTTAAGGTGTATATATATCCATCTCATAATTGTAAGGTTAGTGAAAAATTCACTAATTTAGAGCTAGCATTTTTGGGCTCTTGTGGCATCAGTGTTGGGACTCTGGTGGCATCATTTTGGGGCGCTGCGCGTCCTTTCTACTCGTTTGTGGGATGTCGTACGTACAGGGTGTGGTCTGATAGAGAGCTCTCTTGCAATTCAGTTTGGTTGTTTAGATACAAGATTGTTGCATCGTGCAATAGTCCAGGTTGCGTTGTTGTTGCAAAGTTGAGAAAGAAGTCCATAAATAGTACCCCTTTTGTTTTTATATTAAATTCATGTAACTAAGGTCTAAGGTAGGCCCGCATCGAGTCAGCAACCCTGAGGTAGGACCTAATAGGATCTCAAATCCGTAAGTTTTAATTTTAGCTTAACTTGGGCTGTAGGTAGAACTGGCCCTTTAGAATTTGGCCGTTCACGGCTCAGCTGGGATTTTGAACCCAACAAATAAATAAAATAACATGGTCCTTCAGAACCGGATTCTACCCAAAGACTGAGTCAGTGACTATTTTTCGGCAAAGTTCTGATTGTGCAAATTGTAGCCCAAGTTAGGCCTAGACGGGTTGAGTATTATTGAATTAAGGTCCCAGGGTAGAAAGTTTGGTCGCCCAATTGCGAAACTTGGCCAGTCGTCTGTCGTTGTTTTGGCCTACATTTTACCGGTTTGGTTAATTTGGGTTTATATTGAATTAAGGTCCCAGGGTAGAAAGTTTGGTTGCCCAATTGCGAAACTTGGCCAGTCGTCTGTCGTTGTTTTTGGCCTACATTTTACCGGTTTGGTTAATTTTGGGTTATTATTGAATTAAGATCCTGGGGTAGAAAATTTGGTATTCCATACTGGTGTTTGGTTAGTACCCCACCCAGCAATTCAGTTTATTTGAAAGTAAAATTTGCGTTTGATCAGTTTGGTTAAGTATTTCTGCCAATTCAGCTCATTTGGCATTGAGCCCAATTGTTGTTTGCCACTATAGATTCTGCCATAGAGCAAGAGGATTTACGCTTAGTGACTGCGCAGCTTTCCATATTAGAAACTAAAAAGGTTGCTCTAAGTGAGGTAAATGTTACAAATGAGGCTCTTATAGAAGAGGAGGAAATAGAAAATAACATAATTTACTTTGAAGAGATTATTGATGATATAATTAAAGTAGGCCTCCGAGCAAAAGAGTTTAGCAGCTCAGTACAGTTAGAGACCAGGTCTAATAATGAAACACAACACTCAACAAATGATGTTTGTGAAGTTAAGGTTAACAGATCTGTAGTTCAATTACCGAGGCTTGTACTCAAAACATTTTCTGGGAGTATTCAGGAATGGCAAGGATGGGCAGACAGTTTTCAATCAGCAGTTCATTCTAGTCAAGTGTTAAGTGCCGTGGAGAAGTTTAATTATTTGCAGTCCCTCTTGGAAAGGGAGGCAACAAAGACAATAGCAGGATTAGCATTAACAGAGGCTAATTATAATGTGGCTTGGGATATATTAAAGAAACGGTTTGGTAAGGCAGAGATCTTAATTAAAAGCCACCTCCGTGCACTTTTAGCTATACCTCCTGTTAATAATCCTAATAGTGTCAAGGAGTTACGGCAGTTATATGATGAATTTGAAATTAGAACTAGGTCCCTGGATAACTTGGGTGTAGGAATGGAAAGGTATGGTATAATGTTGGTTCCTACACTGGAATCTAAATTGCCTAGCTCAATTTTGCTTGAATTAAGTAGGGGCCACACTACAGAACATGTGTACATCCCCCTTCAGCAGATGTTGAGTCTTTTAGGCACAGAATTAGCAAGACGAGAGGGAATTGAGTTTGCACAGTGGGATGGTAAACAAGGGGACAAAGGCAGGCACAGCACCAAAGTTTCCACAAAAAGGAATAAACCAGGTACAGTGTCAGCTCTACATGCATCCTTTGAGAATAAATTAAAGGAAATCAAGGAATGCATATTTTGCGAAGGCAACCACAAGTCATATAAATGTGAGGTGGCTGAGGCATTAACCTTTGAGGAGAGAAAGGACAGGGTAACTAAGTCCACAGCATGTTTTAAATGTTTTTTGAAAGGTCACAGAGCAAGGTGTTTTGTAAGTTTAAAATTTTGTGCAAAAAATGTCATGGTAGGCATCAGCCATTATTGTGTGAACACACTCCTAGTAGGCCTACCCCAGAAGTAGAGACATCAGTGGCACATGCCACTGCTATGCAAGGGAGTAAAAGTAAAGGGGGATTATTGCAAACAACTGCAGCCTTATTAATTAGGAATGAGGGAGAAGCTACTGTAAGAGTGTTGTTTGATAGTGGTAGCCAGTGTAGTTTTATTAAGACCAGAATTTCCAGAAAATTGAAGTTTAAAGAACTTAAGAGGGAAAATTTAAGAATTTCTGGGTTTGGGGGTTCCCTTCAAAACCGAACCAAATTTAAGAAGTAGAAGTTCGGTTAAAGGGTTGTTACCGCAAAGTCCCACTATCAAGGTCCAAGCTGTAGAGATTGAGGAACTTTGTGCTCCAGTCACTACTTGTTTAGATATGGCATGTGTCCAAGAATTGCAAGTTAAAGGAATTAATTTGGGCAATAATAAGTTTGAAGGAACAGAAGATATTAGTCTTTTGATTGGAGCTGACTATTATTGGGACTTCATCACTGGTAATATTGTCGCACATCTCGAGGCCCGGTAGCTATTGAAAGTAAGCTAGGCTGGATGCTACATGGTAGTTATTGCAATGAAATGGAAGTTAAGGCTCTTTTTGTTAAGATTGAGGAGAACAGCCATGGTCTGGAAAGGCATTTGAAAGCGTTTTTGGAACTTGAATCTATTGGCATAAAGGACAAACAGGCAAAGTACAGTGAACAATGATGTTTTAGAGCAATTTGAAAAAGGGATTGGGTTTAGAGATGGTTGCTATGAAGTTGGCCTACCATGGAAGAATTCTTGCAAACCCGGTTCAAACCTTCAGCTAGCTAATCGGAGGTTGGCTTCATTGTACAGGCTAAGAAAAAATGAGGAGTTGTTAATTGAATACAATGAGGCCATCCTAAGTTATGTAAGGGAGGGCTATGCTGAAAGGGTGCAAGGTGAGCTGGTGAGCCAGGAGGCACATTATCTGCCACACCATGCAGTGGTACGGCGAGACAAAACTACCACCAAACTGAGGGTAGTTTTTGATGGCTCAGCCAAGGACAAAGGTGGTGTGTCCTTGAATGACTGTTTGGATGCTGGGCCAAATTTAAATGCAGATTTATTTTCCTTGTTACTGAGATTCAGGTTTGGTAGAGTAGCATTGACTGCAGATGTGAAGCAAGCCTTTTTGCGGATAAAGTTAAAACCAGAGGACAGAGATGCAGTAAGGTATCTGTGGGTGGATACGAAAGACTTGTTGGAAAATGAACCTAAGGTTCAAGCATATAGAATGAAGTCAGTGTTGTTTGGCCTCAGCTCTAGTCCATTTCTGTTGGCAGCTACTATGCAGTACCATTTTAAGAAATATTCTGAAGTCTATCCTAACACTATTGAACACATAAGGAAAAATTTTTATGTTGATGATTTGCTGTGTTCCGTGATAATACAGAAATGGCTAAACAGATATTCATGGAGGCTAGAGCTATAATGAGGGAGGCTGGCATGGAGCTTAGAAAATGGCAGACCAATCATTCGCAATTACAGAGTTTGAGTCATTCCTGTGTAGTACCTGATGCAGCAGAAAGTATTGAGGATTCTGGTATTAAGGAGTTGTGGGCAATAGACGCAAAGGTGCTAGGCATTGTTTGGCAGCAAGATGATGATTTGTTTACCTTCAATGGGAAATCTTTAGTAGAGCTGGCTGAGAATGAGACAAGGTGGACAAAACGTACAGCTCTTAGTTTGGCTTCAAAGGTCTTTGATCCTCTTGGATTCCTGGCTCCATTTGTGATAAAGTAAAAAATTTGGTTTCAGAGCCTCTGGGAAATTGGACTTGGTTGGGACCAAGAGTTACCTGATCATATGGTGGTAAGGTGGAAATATTGGTTCAAAGAATTGCACATCTTGGAGACATTGAAATCCCAAGATGGTACTTTGGAGAGTTGAACAATAGTCCAGACAATTTGGAGCTGCACATCTTTTGTGATGCAAGTGAGGAAGCCTATGCAACTTGTATTTATATAAGAGGCGCATTGCAAGAGGAAGTAAGTTGCAGGTTGGTTGCTGCAAAGAGCAGAGTAGCACCTTTGAAAAGGCTTTCTGTTCCAAGGTTGGAATTGATGGGTGCAGTTATTGCTAGTTGGCTTGCAGTTATAGTGCAAAAGTCTTTGGCCCTCTCTGAAATTCCAAGCTATTATTGGACAGACTCCACTATAGTTTGGCACTGGTTAAGAAGCCAGGCAAGGAAATGGAAACCAGTTGCTGCCAATAGGGTGGAGGAAATTCAAGCGCACATGGATCCCAAGCAATGGAAGCATTGTCCAGGCACCCAAAACCCCGCTGATTTACCAACACGAGGAATTTCAGTGAAAGATCTTGCACAGTCAAGTTTGTGGTGGAATGGGCCGGAGTGGCTAAAACTTGGAAGTGAAAACTGGCCTTCTAATCAGCCTATTGTAGGAGAATGCCAGGCTGAAGAAGCATGGGTGAGTGAGGTGAGAAAATGCGCGGTGAACAGTTGTCAAGTTATGCAGCAGGACCCCATATTGAGGTTTGAGGACATTAGCAGTCTGAAAAGATTGTTAAGAGTGACAGCATGGGTATATAGATTTACCAACAACATTAAGGGAGAAACAAGAAGGGAAGGAATTCTGAACAGTAATGAGATTCAGCAAGCCAGGAAATACTGGGTGGTATATATGCAGAAGGAAAAATTTGGTGAAGAGAGAATTGCTCACCAGCCATCCATTACAGGTTCTACCAACACATTCTGCGCTCAAGGGTTTGGATGTGTTTTTGGATCAGGATTTATTGAGAGTAGGAGGTAGACTACAGTTTTCTGGCTTCCAGAGGAGAAAAGACATCCAATTTGCTACCTTCTGGGGGCACTTTGTGGGCCTTTTGATCCTGGATACTCATCATAAGCTGTTACATGCTGGAGTTACAGAAGTGATAATAGAGATTAGACAACAATTTTGGATTCCCAAAATTAGACAAGTAGTAAAAAAGATCTTGCATAAATGTGTGGTTTGCAAGCGTTGGAGTGCAAAGCCTTTTTATGAAAAGGTGGCTCCACTTCCAAGAGAACGGTGTGTCTATACTGCCCCATTTGATGTAGTGGGAGTAGACTTTGCAGGGCCAGTCTATGTGTATGAGCGAGGGGAGTCTAACAAAGGTTATATATGTCTTTTCACCTGTGCTACCACCAGAGCAATCCATTTGGAGTTGGTAAGCAACTTAAGTAGTGATGTATTTCTTTTGGCCTTTAAAAGGTTTGTGAACAGAAGGGGTTTCCCAAATAAAATCATATCGGATAATGCAAAAACCTTCAAAAAGGCTGCAAAGGAACTCCAAGAAATTTGGTCCTTGCTAAAAGAGGAAGGATTCCAATCCTACTTTTCACACCAAGGGGTACAGTGGGAGTTTATTGTTGAGAGAGCACCATGGTGGGGAGGATTTTGGGAAAGGCTAGTGAGAAGTGTAAAGTGTCCATTAAAGAAACTTTTAGCTAATGCTCATTTGAGCAAAGAAGAACTCTGCACTGTTTTATGTGAAGTAGAAGCAATGGTGAACAGTAGGCCTATCACTTTTGTTTACAACAGTATGCAGGATGCAGAGCCATTGACACCAAATCATTTTCTTTGTGGTAAACGATTAACATCAAGCCCCAGTGTGCCAGAAGACTTGCAGCCTACCCAGAGCACTCAAGGAGAGTTAACCAGACGGTTCAGGTACCTTGAAGAGCTACAAGATCAGTTATGGAAGAGGTGGCAGATGGAATACTTGCCAGAACTCAATTATTACCCATCAGGCAAGGTAAAGGGCTCCAATGCAAATTGTATCAAGGTGGGAGAAGTGGTAATGATTGGGGATGAAAGACCAAGGCAATGCTGGAAGCTTGGCATAATTGAAGAGTTGTTTGTTGGCAAAGACAATTTAGTTAGGTCTGCACTGGTAAAGACTTCAGGAGGAAAGTTAAAGAGACCTATACAAAAACTCTATGCTTTAGAAATCAGCAAAAACACAGATAGTCAAGATGAAACATTTGAGTTACAGCCTCATGGAGAAGGCTTGGCTAACCTTGCAGAAGGTAACGACAACAATGCCTCTTCGGTGGGGTGTTAGAAAATCTAGAAGAGGAAGAACCATTGTTGTCCCAAGGCGATATGATGACTAAGCTGATTGATGCAGCATTGCTTGTATATATTAAGTTAAGGTGTGTATATATCCATCTCATAATTGTAAGGTTAGTGAAAAATTCACTAATTTAGAGCTAGCATTTTTGGGCTCTTGTGGCATCAGTGTTGGGACTCTGGTGGCATCATTTTGGGGCGCTGCGCGTCCTTTCTACTCGTTTGTGGGATGTCGTACGTACAGGGTGTGGTCTGATAGAGAGCTCTCTTGCAATTCAGTTTGGTTGTTTAGATACAAGATTGTTGCATCGTGCAATAGTCCAGGTTGCGTTGTTGTTGCAAGGTTGAGAAAGAAGACCATAAATAGTACCCCTTTTGTTTTTATATTAAATTCATGTAACTAAGGTCTAAGGTAGGCCCGCATCGAGTCAGCAACCCTGAGGTAGGACCTAATAGGATCTCAAATCCGTAAGTTTTAATTTTAGCTTAACTTGGGCTGTAGGTAGAACTGGCCCTTTAGAATTTGGCCGTTCACGGCTCAGCTGGGATTTTGAACCCAATAAATAAATAAAATAACAATCATCAACCAAACCAAAACAACCAACACAAGGTTAGTCTACAATATTTCAAATTAAAATGACGAATGCAAATAGCCTTCGAATCTCTCAAAAAAATAAGTATCCTATCCTCGTCGCCAAATATGATAGCGTGCGTGTTAGACCCAGTTAGGCTTAGGTTGGAAATTATACATAAATAATAGACACTTTGCTTCAGGTTTTCGTGGTATGACCCCGTTTAGAGATGTCAGTGACCATTAACTTTGCTGGTAACGAAACCATCGGCTAAACCACTCAACTTAACCTACTGATAAAGCTACAAACATTACCCCAAACTGGCATAATAATTAGACGACTTAATACTACATCTTATAACAAACTATATCACCAATGGTAATAAAGTAGGCACAATATAGAATCACATAGCACAGATTAGCTAGGATAGGATTATTTTTATATATACTGGGTGATCCAGATAAATGGGACCCATAAAAAAAAGCCAAATATTCTTAATATTTAATTCCTTTCATAAAAACTATATACCATTCGAAAGAGTAGAGTTACAAGTTTATTATGAAATATTTATTTTTTTAAAATGACTCCTTTCAAATGTGCTCCATTAGTTGCCAAGCATTCCAGTGTTCTCGCTTGTAAGTTCTGCATCACTTTTGCAAGTGTGTGCGGTGGTATGGCCTGTATCTCATTTGTGATGGCGGCCTTCAATTCTTGCCAGGTCGTTGGGTTATTTCTGTAGACCCTACTCTTTAAATATCCCCAGAGATAATCTAAGGGAGAAAAATCCGGAGACCTTGCGGGCCATTCAACGTCTCCAAATCTTGAGATTAACTCGCCTGGAAACGTTTGACGCAAAACTGCCATGCAGTTCCTCGTGGTATGGCAGGTAGCTCCGTCTTGTTGGAACCAGTAGTTTTCTAGACAAAGATCTCTTAATTTAGGAATAAGGAAATCGGTCAACATTTTTTCGTAGCGATCACCATTTACAGTGACCGTGTTTCCGGTGGAATCCTCGAAAAAGTACGGCCCTATGATCTGAGATGCAGTAAGACCACACCAAACAGTTACACGCTGACTATGCAACGGGACTTCGGTAATATTCAATGGATTTTCTGTTGCCCAGAAACGACAATTTTGTTTGTTTACAGTTCCATTCAAGTGAAAATGGGCTTCGTCTGACATAATCAAAGTTGCTAGAAAATTGGTTGTGTCATTTACCTTCTGTTGGATCCATTGACAGAATTGTCGTCTTCGTGCGAAATCTCCATCGTTTAGTTGTTGCACTGTTTGAATTTTATATGGAAAGAGCATTAAATTTTGCTTGAATATACGGTGTGTTGTTCCATATCCAACTCCTAACAGCTGAGAAGCACGTCTGATGCTTATGTTAGGATTATCCTGTACAATTTCATGAGTTCTGTTAATGATCTCGTCTATCCTTGCTGTGCGCACTCTTCCAGTTGGTTTTCTTTTTCCAATGCTGCCAGTTAGGGAAAAATTTCTGACACACCGACGGATTACTTTCTTAGAAGGTGATTTTGACATCTGAAAATTTGTCTTGAAAGATCTTTGAGCTGAAACTACACTTCTTCCATGCTCATAATATTGCTCAGTTATGAAACGCAGCTGTTCCACAGTCCATGCAGTCATCTTGAAGGGTTAGTTTTAACTAACACTTTTATTTTGTTTTGTATCTTATCTTGTCTTGTATTGTCAAAACCTATACAATCCTGTACAAACTTGTAACTATCCTCTTTCAAATGATGCGTATGATTTTATAAAAGGACTTATACTTTAAGAGTTACAGGGGTTTCTTTTGGGTCCCATTTCTCTGGATCACCCTTTATATATATATATATATATATGATGAATAAAACCACGAAGGAAAGGAAACACAAAATGGTGCTCAAGCGCTTTCGTCTAATGACATCCTCAGGAACACTGAAGTACATAAAAAGGTTAAGCCTATATATAGGTTACAGAAAGAAAAAAGAAAAAATAAATAACATACAAACACACATATATATATATATTATATATATATACATACATATCTATATATACAAATACATACATACATACATACATACATATATATACAATAAACAGAGAAGTAAAAATAAAAAATTAAAAATTAAAACCTTAAAGGATTACCAGTGAGGCGTACAGATTTTGTGTTTCCTTTCCTTCGTGGTTTTATTCATCATAAATATTTTTCACGTGTTACTTTCGTGAAATAATTTTCATATATATATATATATATATCAGACATGGGGCTTCGGCCTCGGGCATATTTTGCAGGCCTCGACCTCGAGGCCAGCTGAAAAGTGGAAAGGCCCCGTGACTTTCGTGAGGCCTTAGGAAATCCTGATTTGTTTTGTTGTGTAATTTTTAACCCCCGGTAGCGTTGGGGTGGAGATTCTTCAGGTGGGCGCGCTCAGGGTAGATATTCTTCAGGTGACTGTATGTGGCGGCATACTTTGATAAATATTATTCAGACAGGTGACTAGTCAGGCGGCAGTCTTTGATAAATACTATTCGGTTAGGTGACCAATGGATTAGTGACAGGTCACTGTGACGTTAGGTACATAAATATTATATATGTCGCGGTTTATAAATATTATTCAGTCAGTCAGCAGTAGACCAATTGACTTAATGTAGCAAATCTAGTGTGGGAAAGCAATCTATCAGTTGGCCATCAGTTGAATTGAGTTCATATAATGTGTTTGTGTTATTTATGTGTATAAACTATTGTACTGTATCTATTTCTATAGCAAAAAATAGGCCAAACTAGAGAAGAATACCACCTGGTATACTGATAACTAGCTACTAGTACTAGCGTCGATAATTTTGTTTTTCGCCCGTCATAAATTGTAACATAAACTTCTAAATAATATGATTTGAAATGAATATATAATATCTCAGATGCAAATAATAATTTTGCTAATATCGGCATTATAACCGAGATGTAAATTGTTATATTGTTTGCAAATAATTTTTTTCGGTCTTTTTAATTTACTTTAATAATAAAAGTATTATACATATAACTTTAAAAATGTCTGATAACACTGGTATGCTGTGAAAAATGCTCTGTATGAATTGGTCCACAATTAACCCACCCCTTATATCTCGTCTAACTATAGAGTAGATTAAGTCTAGCCCTGTAGGGGTCAGCCTAGAGATTCCGGAAATGGTCCAGAGCGGGCAGATAAATTGAGGTCCACAGTAGGATTCCTCACCAAACTAGGTTAGGGCAATCTACCTTCACCTTTGTTAAGCTATGAGTTGATGCTGGGTCTTAGGCCACAATGTAGGCCTAAGTTGTCTGACCCAGCTTAATTTAATGAGTCTACGTAAACCTGGGTTAAAAAACACAATTAGTCACTTACTGCTAGTTATTAGAGAGTCCCTTTTTCCGTCCTTGTTTAATTGTTAAGAGCGTACTTGCTGGTGGGATCTTTTTCGTTGTCTGTTCTTGTCCCTTCTCCAGTTCCGTCCTCTCGCCCCGTTCCTCGTTTTCCTTCTCCTTTGTTCTCCTTTTCGCGGGGCTTTTTCCACCAGCGTCGTGTTGGTTTTTTCCTCGGTTGGTTGATCGGTAATGTATATCTATTACCGAGCACGCTCTTGTCACACAGTATATAAATACTAGTGTGGAGAATAACTCTGGTGAGCAACCAATTGGTTTCATCCACCCAGTTATTGACATAAAGGAATTTAATAATTGTTAGATTAACTACCTACCTACTCAGTGAACCATTTTCGTTACCTCCCAACTACCCACTCATCAGTTTTCCATATACTGGGGGCCCCGGGAGATAAAAATTTTGGTGTCATTGTCACCAATTTTTATGTCTGAGTGTAGACTAGCTAACTATTTGACTGTAAATGCCTGTTAATCTGATTAACAGTGCCTATCCTCACCTTCTCATGGAGAAGGTGTAGCATTTAATTAGAAGAGAAAATATACATCCATAGGATAAAACTGTCTATGGTCTTTACCATAAGAAAAGAAAAAGTGAAAGTTAGAAGATAAAATTACAATTCCCCAGCATCTATTTTTTGTTGTAAAAATAGTCGCGCCTTTAATGCTGTTTGTCGCTGAGGTCTTGTGTCTGTCAATGTTGTAGTAGGATGTGTTACCACTCCTACTGTCAAAGGAATAGTTACTGGAAGTTCAGTGTCTCCAGTTGTTACTGTCAGTGGAGAAGGTTCTCCAAAGTCCATTGTTTTGGGTCCAGACTCTAAAGGGTACAAAAGAGAAATGTCTCTTGTTGTGTCACCCGTTGAAGTCCTTAATTTGACCACTCTTGTTACCCCGTCTGCCCCTGGTCTGAGTTCTAAAACTCTAGCCAGAGGCCAGTATTGTCTTGGAGTACTGTCATGTATGAGAACAAGGTCCCCTACCTTAATTGTGTCAGACCAATCCTTCTTAGTCATTTGTTTATGTCTCTCCCTTAGACCCATCAAGTACTCAGTTTTCCACTGTTTAATGAAATGAGCTTTAACTCTAGTTAAATGTTGTAACTTAGTCTGGAGCTCATCATGTCGTTGAGTCCAGTTTGGGTCTTCTGAAGAGTCTATATTGTAGTCCGGCAGGAGACTAACTTGTTCTCCCCGAATCAAATGATTTGGAGTTAATGGTTCCGGGTCATTAATGTTGTCACTCACATAAGTGAGTGGTCTATTGTTGATGATGTTCTCAATCTCAGCCAGGAGAGTGAGCAACTCAAATAAGTGTATCTGTTTTTTGCCAATTGCTTTCTTCAAGCAATTCTTTACTGTTTGTATATTCCTCTCCCAGATAGAACCATACCAAGGAGAGGCAACCGGAATATACTTCCACTTTATGTTTGAATTTTGTATATATAATTGTGAGAGTTCATCGCTTAACAAGTCGTGGATGACTTGTTCACCAGCCTTGAAATATGTAGCATTGTCAGTCCAAACTGTCTTTGGTACTGAATGTCGTGCACAGAATCTCTTAAAGACAGCAACAAAAGATTCTGCTGTAAGGTCCTCCACAACATCCAGATAAACAGCTCGTGAGGCAGCACATGTAAACAGTACAATGTACATTTTTTGTTAAGTGTCAACCACCCCTACAGTCAATGCTCCTGTATAGTCAATGCCTACAGTCTCAAAGGGTCTGTTGAGAGTAACTCTCTCCTCTGGCAAAGCAGGAGGATTTGGTTTCCTATAGGGCCTAGCATGAATACGCCTTCATGTGACACACTCACTCAGGACTGTTTTAACAGTGATCCTTCCCTTGGGTATCCAATAAGTTTTTCTTAATGTAGTTAGTGTCTGTGGTACCCCATATGATATACATCATTGTGTGTTTTTCTGATGATTAATGTTGTCAAATAGCTAAATCTAGGTAAAAGGATTGGATGTTTGCTTTTGTATGACAGTTTTGATTTGTCTAATCTCCCTTTACACCTTAGAAGGCCTTCCTCATCTCTGAACAAGTTTAGATCCACAACTACTGATGGTACAGGTTCTTTTGTTTGTTTCCCATTAGTCAAGAATTCTAACTCTTTATTGTACTCTTTTTGTTGTGCATGGCCTATCCAGTACTTGGTTGCAACTTCTGTATAATTATGATTGTTTTTATTTAGCTGTTTGTTAATTGTAGTTAAACAGTTGTGAGCAAACCTCAAACAGTAGGCTGTGACCCTGACAAGTTTACTGAAATCAGAATAACGTTCATAATTAGTGATTGGTTCAACCTTTTCATTTGAAAAGATTAAATTTAATGTCAAGTTAACTTGTTCCACAGGCCATTGGTCTGTATTACAGAGCCACTTAGGTCCCATAAACCAAGTTTTGTTTGACTTCAACAACTTGTAGGATAAACCTCTGGTCAGAAAGTCTGCTGGATTTTGTTTAGTTGGAACATAGTGAAAGTTTACTTGTAGGCTTTCATTAGCTTCAGCTATTTCTTTTAGCCTATTTCTTACAAAGATATTCTTACTATTAATGCTATCATTCCGTATCCAGGCAAGACAAATCTGACTGTCAAGCCAGATGTGGATATCAGTTATGTTCACATCATGGTAAGCATCCTTAAGCAATGAAATGGTTTTAATGGCTAATGCAGCAGCCAATAGTTCCAATTGAGGTATGGTTCGGGTAGGTTTGAGAGGTGCAACTTTCCCTTTTGCATAAATTAGATGACTTTCTGTAGGACTTACAAGATACGCACAGCACCCATAAGCTTGTGTGCTTGCATCAGCAAACACATGAAGTCTCTGGGGCTTATCCCTAAACCCACAGCACCTTTGAATTTTAATGTTCTGCACTTTTGTTAAATCAGCAGCTAACTTCTTCCAAGATTTTTGATTTTCATTTGTTATTGGATCATCCCACCCAACATTTGTCCTCCAAATTTCTTGGAGGAGAATCTTTGATTTTATTGTTGAAGGCAGGAATAGACCCATAGGATCAAAAATTTTGGAAGCCTCTGATAATATTTGTCTTTTAGTATTTGCTTCCTCATCAAGTTTAAAACCTTTAGTACAGATTGAATCATGACTGTTAGAAGTTGCATCCAAATACCAGTTCATACCTAAAGTTTTAACTCTGTCTGATGGCTCAGTAAGACCATTATTATCCTTTAAAATCTTTTTGTTTAAATCCTCATCATTTGAAATCCACTCTCTAAGTTCAAAGTTACCTTGTTGCATAATGTTTTGAGAGTGTTCATAGACTTCAGATAATTCAGATTTTGTTGTTGTTGAGCCTATTAGATTGTCTACGTAAAAATGTTCCTTAAGGAAGTTCAATGTTAAAGAGTTATTAAACTGGTTCAAATGATCTCCAATTGTCAATGCTAATAGGCTAGGTGAGCAATTGGCTCCAAACAACACAACATTAAATCTATAGGTTATGAACCCTTTATTCAAATCAAATGGATCCTTGAACCATAAGAACCTAAGTTGGTTCTTATCATATTCATTTTTAAGATTTATTCTCAAAAATGCCTTTGAAATGTCACTTTGTACGGCATATTTATCTAACCTGAACCTCAGTAAGATCTTCACAAGGTCAGAAATGAGATTAGGACCCTCAATCAGGCAATCATTCAAACTGTGTTTATCACTGTCTTTGAGGCTACAGTTATATACTACTCTGAGTTTTGTTGTTGGGGCATCTTGTCGATAAACCCCCCTGTGGGTTAAATAATGACAACCATCTTTTTTAAAAGGGTTATTTGTTACTTCTTCAATGAAGCCTTTCTGTAGCTGTTCTTTGAAGACATCATTATATATTTGAATATTATTATCTTGTTTGAGTTTTTTCATTACTTTATATAAATGTCCTTTAGCTACTTTGAGATTGTCTCTTAAAGTTGGACAATTTATTTTCCAAGGTAACTCAATAAAATAACTATTGTCTTTGCACTGAATGGTGTCTTCAAATCTTTCTACCATTAACTGATCTTCTGAAGTTTGATTTGTGTCATGTATACCCACAGATTCTAGCAACCATAAAGTTTGAATTGCCTCATCCAGAGTTTCATTTGATAGTGATGAATTAATGTTCTCAGTTGATATAATATTATTCAAAGTGTTGCTATTCTTACAGGTGTTATGTAGGACTGAGTTGAGGCACATAGTATTTGTTAGTCATGAACTGTTTTGGTTTAGGTCTAGGTTGTATTTGGATAGGTCACCCAAAGGGGCTATCCCTGATGGAGTCTGAATAGCTATACCATTACCTATCTTCACTATGCCCTTATGAATAAGATTAATATAATCTGCCCCCATTAACATTTCAATGTTAGCTACTGTGTTGTTAGTGATATGTCTATCAGCTATTTTGTAGTGTTTTCCCAAATGATTTATGGTTTGTTCTAGTTTGGGTATAACCAGTTTGTTTTGTCCTACTTTAGAAATAATAACTGCTTCAATTTTCTCTAATTTATTTTCTAAATGTAGTTCCAGGTCAATTGTCTTATAGCTATTTTTGTCCGAGTTATCCTTAACAAAGGATGCAATATTGAGTTTTTGTTCATTCGGGTTTGGTGTCAAACCCAATTTATTTACTACATTTTGCGAAACAATGTTTGTTGAGAACAACAGTCTATAAGACATCTCACTGGAGTGGTGCTACCCTCACTATTCACTAAGTCCAAAGTAATAGTTGGTAAAAGAATCTCAGTGTTTCTTGTTACGTTGTTTGAGCAAACAGAATGTCCCATGAAAGTGGCATTTTCTTGATTACCTCTGTTTGGTGGAGGTATCTTTTGAGTTTGAGTACTATTGTTTGGACACTTTGGTGAATCACACATTGATGAGACATGTCGTAAACTTTTACAAAACTTACACTTGAATCTTAACCTAGATTTACAGTCTTTCTTATAATGTCCCTGGCCAGTACACTTTTTACATAGGTTCAACTGTTCACATCTTTTAGCTCTTTGGTTAAAGTCTGAATATTTGTCACGCCCAGTACTACTGTGTTCATTACTTGCACAAAATTTGCAATGTAGTGTGTAAGTTGAGGCAGCAGTTACATTAAAGTTCTGTAATGTAGGTGTTCGTGTATTACAGTTGGTCACATTTGATTCTACAGTATCAAGTTTTGTCTGTTTGGCTGTAGCTAGTTGGTCTCTGGGAACAGTCTTTGGTTTATCCATAGTCTGGGTCTTATTTCGTGTTGGAATATTTCTCAATTTGTAATTAGTTAGGATATTGGGAAAGTGTTTTCTGATATCTTCAAGATTAGGATAATTTTCTCCCGTCTTTAGAACTAAAATATCTTTAACCCTCAAAGGAAGGCACCTAAGAACTATGCCTTGTCTAATCCAAGATGAAGCTTTAATATCTATCTCATTGCTAACCAGTTGTCCTATAATAGCTTCTAATTTTGTATAAAAATTTTCCATATCACTATGGTTATCTTTTATGGGTGCAAAATCAAAAATTTGTTGAGATAATTCATATACAATCTCATCTTTATTAATGTAATTACGTTTTAAGAGATCAATAGCTACTTCATATGAATTCCCTACGGCTGGTAAATAGGCTATCAGGTTATAGGCTGGGCCTTTAAGGAAACTAGTTAAGTAGCTAAACTTATCAACAGTTGAAATATAAGGTTTATTACCTATTAAACTCTCAAATTTGTCAATGAAATGGGAATTGTACCGTGTCCCCTTCAAATGTTGGTACTAACAAAATGGGTAACTGAGCCCTCAATTCTTGTAACTCAGGATTTAGCATGCCACTTAAATTTTGTTGAAGGTTCGCTCTACTTTGATTAAAATCAGAATTAGGTTTATTTGGTGTTAAGTCAGTCAAACGAGACCGTAGTCTCCTTATTTGCTGTTCAATTGAGATTACCTGAACATCATTATCAGCGTAAAGGTCTATCAATTGTTCTTCAGCCATTTCGGATTCAACTAACTCTGAAATACTCTCATCAATGGCTATTATTTCCTTCTCTTTAGTTTCCAATTTAAGAATTACACACTCTAAATCTTCCTTACCTGGTTGTGTAATATTGTTAAAAGTGTTCACGGCCTTTGTAACAGCACCCAACTTTGCCCCCCTTTTCTTTTTTAACTTTTTCATTTCCGCACTGTCCATGTTTAAGTCAAAATTGTTTAACTGGGGATCGTAATGAAATAGAGGACAAGAAGAAATTACCAGAGAAGAGAGATCACAGACAAAACAGTCAAGTTTTAAATTTGGTTTAATCCCCCCTAAGTACTTATGTGTCACTCAGGTCTAAGCTTATAAGAGAATGAGACTCCTTAAATGTAAATGTTTCCTAGTTAGGCCCTAGGTTGTAGACCTAATTAGGCTTGATTAGGTTAGGCTTAGGCTAGACCATTTAGCCTAATTCTGCAATTTTTGTTAAGTAAGATTAAGGTTTGTAAATTCCCCACACGGGCCACCAATGTGAAAAATGCTCTGTATGAATTGGTCCACAATTAACCCACCCCTTATATCTCCAGTCTAACTACAGAGTAGATTAAGTCTAGCCCTGTAGGGGTCAGCCTAGAGATTCCGGAAATGGTCCAGAGCGGGCAGATAAATTGAGGTCCACAGTAGGATTCCTCACCAAACTAGGTTAGGGCAATCTACCTTCACCTTTGTTAAGCTATGAGTTGATGCTGGGTCTTAGGCCACAATGTAGGCCTAAGTTGTCTGACCCAGCTTAATTTAATGAGTCTACGTAAACCTGGGTTAAAAAACACAATTAGTCACTTACTGCTAGTTATTAGAGAGTCCCTTTTTCCGTCCTTGTTTAATTGTTAAGAGCGTACTTGCTGGTGGGATCTTTTTCGTTGTCTGTTCTTGTCCCTTCTCCAGTTCCGTCCTCTCGCCCCGTTCCTCGTTTTCCTTCTCCTTTGTTCTCCTTTTCGCGGGGCTTTTTCCACCAGCGTCGTGTTGGTTTTTTCCTCGGTTGGTTGATCGGTAATGTATATCTATTACCGAGCACGCTCTTGTCACACAGTATATAAATACTAGTGTGGAGAATAACTCTGGTGAGCAACCAATTGGTTTCATCCACCCAGTTATTGACATAAAAGGAATTTAATAATTGTTAGATTAACTACCTACCTACTCAGTGAACCATTTTCGTTACCTCCCAACTACCCTCATCAGTTTTCCATATATATATATATATATATATATATATATATATATATATATATATATATATATGCATATGAAATTTTTTTGTCTGCTGTGAGGGTTTTTCCAACTCGTATTATATAATTCGACCATGCTGAATTCGAAAATGACATTGGTTTTCCTCAATCAGGTCAGGTTTTTTCTCTATTGGCCATTTATTATAAGTCCAATTTTATCCCCAATTTTATTGATTTTTTTAGCTTAAACACTGTAGATACGAGTAATATTATAAGAACACTCGTGAAAAATGAAAACATTGTGTGAATAAATACTTTTATTCATACAATGAATATGGGAAAAAGTTTATTGAGGAAGGAATGAAGTTTTTTTGGCTTTCCGTCTGTGTTTTTCTTTGGGCACGTCTCGCTTCAAACACCAGCAATAGTCCGCCAGCATATTGATATCCCAGTTTCCCTGGTACCTCTCTTCCATTATTTTGATATCTTGGTGAAATCGTTCACCCTGTTCCTCACTATAATCCCCGCAATTTTCAGGAAAATAGTCCAAGTGGGACCACAAAAAGTGCATTTTTATGGACATGCGCGACCCATGAGCTTTGAAAGCTTCCATCAAGTTTTCGACAACGGACTCGTATTCTGGACTTCTACGCTTGCCAAGAAAATCAGTGACAACTGATTTGAATGCCTGCCAGGCATTCTTCTCAGTTGGAGTCATTGCATTTTCGAACTGAGTATCCTTGATCAAAGTTCGAATTTGAGGACCATCAAAAACCCCAGCATTTAGTTTAGCATCAGATATATGAGGAAATTTACTCTCGAGATATCGGAATGCTGAACCCTCCTTATTCATTGATTTGATGAAATTTTTCATCAAGCCCAGCTTAATATGAAGTGGTGGGAGCAAAATTTTTGTTGGTGGTACAAGGGGCACTGAAAAGACATTATGCGATCCAGGTTCAAAATTCTCTCTGGATGCCCATTCACGCTGTGCATAGTGCTTCTTATCCGCTCGGCTATCCCATTTGCAGAGGAAACATGGGTATTTCGTGTATCCCCCTTGCATTCCCAATACAAATGCCACAATCTGAAAAAAATGAAAATATTTAAAGAATTTAGAGAATTTGTTCTATCAGATAAAAAAATCTATGCATTGATTGGACTGTATCACTTCTGTGGGGAAGTTAAGTGTTCTTATACGCTCTCAAATAACCTTTGGAAAAACAACATAGTCAATAGCAATAGTTTACTTATGATATTAGTATTACCTTCAAATCTCCACAGATCCTCCAGTTATGTTGGTCGTATACGAGAGCATCCAGTAAAATTTTCATGTTATCGTAGCTCTCAGTAAGTTGTACGGAATGTGCTACAGGGACTGATGCAACCCTATTCCCAATGTTGAGAAGTACTGCTTTCAAACTTCGTTTAGACGAGTCTATAAATAGCCTCCATTCTGATGCGTTATATGGCAGGCCCAAGGATTCGATTAGCCCCTCAACATTGCAGCAGTACACTAAGGAAGAGGTATTTTCGTGCACTGCAAAAAACTTGCGGAATTCTTCCTCTCGTTTCCTATACCAGGAGAATGTTGTTCCCGGAGCCAGCAAGTTGTCCTCTCGAAGTCGTGAGCCCAAGATCTCGGCAGCTAATTTGGAAAGTCCTAAATCCCTGGTAAGATCATTAAGTTTGGCCTGGTTGAGAGGCCTCGGCTCATTTGAAGCGGTATTTTGAGGTATATACGACTGGGACTGGTCACTGGCATTGGTCATTGATTCATCATCAGAATCATCGAAGTCCAGGGTTTGAGGTGGGTCGGGTATTGGAATTCCAGGACCATGGGGTACAGGTCAGGTCTCATAGCAGAAGGAATGTCAGGGTATACAACAATGTGTTTATTCTTCTTGTTAACTCCTGAAAATAGAAACACAGAAACATGGATATAAAACTTGCATATGAAATAGAAGAAGCATTCAGACTGGCGGCTCGTGAGGGAAGGCTGCGGTCTGTAAGATATGAAATAGGTCGATGGAGTCTGTATATTTTCTTTCTTTTTCATTCATATTGTCCCTTCGGGGACAATATGAATGAAAAAGAAAGAAAATATACAATCATTGTATATGTAAATGTAACTTGTATAACAATATGTATGTGTAAATGTATTTTCTATAACAATATGTATATGTAAATGTATGATTACCATTATGGTGAATATTATGCTATATATGGTGAATATTACATTATGGTGAATATTATGTCAAGTTTCATACGAGGATTTCAAAATATTTAAGAAAATAAATTTATAAGCCCACCTTGGAGGTTTGTCATGCAGAAATAGCAATCTGTCACGTGATCCTTTCCTTCTCTCCAAATCATGGGAATTCCAAAAGGCAAAGATTTCGCTCTGCCTTTGCTCCATCTTCTCAAATTTTCAATGCACGTCTTGCAGCACATATGAGGGGCGAAATTTTTGTCCTGGTCCCCTAGCTTAATTCCAAAGTATGCTCTATACATTGTCTTCACAAATTTAGTGATTTGGGACTGGTTATTTGGCATGGTAACCGTCCCACATATGTAGCAGAATCTATTGGGATCATTTTTACACGCTCTATTCATTATGAAATATTTTATCTATATGCCTGAAAAGTAAAAAGAGATATTATACAAGTGAAACAAGTGATGATAGATGTTACTGTTCCAATTCCGCTTTGACAAAATCACGAAAAATTCTATTTTACTTATGAGGCCATAGCCGGATAACCTGAGCTGATTGAGAAAAACGGATTGCAGATTCGAAATCAGCAGGAAAATCTCTATAAGAATCACTTACAAAACCCTTGACAGCAAAATTGATGCATACCAGTGTAATGGATAATATCCAGAGCTGGGCAGTAACGCGGTACTTTTTTAGTAACGGTAGCGGAAACGGCGTTACATTTCAAATTAAGTAACTCTTTCAGTAACGACGTTACTTCTTTAGGGAAATACATTCGTTAGTCGTTACTTGTTACTTTTTTATCGTAACTCGCAATTACTTTCTTTCAATCCTCTCATTATTCATTAACCGTTAAAAATTTGTTCCTTCACTATGAGCGAGGTGTGCAACTGTGCATGTTGGCCGTTGGCACGCTGGCAGCCTACTCCCATCCACCCTCTTCCCCTACACTGACAGCAGTGTCAAAGTAAAAAGGCGAAGAACCCTGGAGCAGGGAGGGACCTAGGTTCAACAGAGGTTTCGTCATTCCTCTCATCTGGGTCTTCACGGCACGTTAGCTCTGCATCCTTCCCATCCACTAACTTTAAAAATATGTTTATTAAACTTAACACTCCTATACCATCTAGTGCCGCTGTTGAGCGGGGTTTTTTTTAGTAGGGAAGGATATACTGCTATACCATCTAGTGGCGCTGTTGAGCGGGTTTTTTTTTAGTAAGGAAGGATACTGCGTCCGAAACGAGACTCGCTCCTAGATGCAACTTTTGAGAAGCTTGTTTTCTTAAAGGCCAATAATGATCTTTCTTTTGAATAATAGTTCTTAAGTTTGTATATTTAGCTAATAAATTTCAATAATTATCATTGCCGTGCACAATAACTCATTTGATTCATTTCTTTAGTATTTCGTATTATTGTTTTACAAAACTAAACTTTCCTGGTATATTCTAGCATTAGTAAATTAGTATCAATAGTATACTACATCCTCTGTTATGTTACAATTCCTAGTAATAAATCTTGCAGTAATTTTGTTTCACTTTTCTTGAAAATATTATGCCTTTTAAGTCATAACAACGCAATGAAGGCATGCACAGACTTCATAGCCTATGCATTAACCAGTGGATACAAACCAACACATACTCGCACAAGCGAATGTTTATATAATATAATATTTTATGTATATATAAATTATAATATACCTATGCATATATAAAATATATTTACATTTCATTAAAAGTAACGGTAACGAGTAACGGTGCCGTTACTCGTTATTTTTTAAAAATGGTAACTGTAACGATAACGGTAACGGTAACGGTATTACATTTATAAAGTAACGAACACAGCACTGATAATATCAGGTGCAAATATACTCTTGAATCAAATTACATATATAACATGTTGAAATATCAGGTGGAAACAGTGGCGTAGCTAGAGTTTGTGCCGCCCGGGGCGGTCCTTGAGTTTGCCGGCCCCCTGAAACACAACACAATACACATAACAAACATACTTAAACAAAAAGTGAAAACGACGTATAGAAAAAAACCTGTAAAAAATATTAGGACAACATGATTTACTTCTGAAGTGAAAAAATTAACTACAACATTCTACACAGTTATTTTTCTTGCTTTTCTGTTAGCAAAATCTTCGATGACATTGTCGAAGTCTATTTCGTCTGTCAATTGTTGTTCTATAGACAGTATGGCAAGATTTCTCAACCGCAAGGTGCTCATAGTAGATCTTAGGTAATTCTTTATCAGTTTTAGTTTAGAAAAACTCCTCTCACAGCTAGCAACACTAACAGCAATTGTGAGAAAAATCCGCAGCAGTATTACAATATTTGGAACCGAGTTACCAAGATTATACTTTACAACTAATACCAGCATATTAGTTTTGATATTGATTATTTATAAATATTAAACGTATATTTATAGATTATAACGTATTTACAGAACTTTATGGGTTATTTCCCTTTTTAATGAAATAAATGCATTTATACCAATGCTATTATTAATTAAGCACAACTAAGCGCTTAAATAGGTATGACCGTATGATGGTCAATAAGGCCATCTTCAAGGGAACACAATCCTTACCATTGTCGGAAATTAACGAAGTAAGCAGTGTTTTCGTGGAAAAATAAAATTGTGTCTGGCGTCTTGTATCCTTCTACTGTCCCGACATAAAAAAAACAACTTTTTTTTTTCATTGCAGTAGACCAAAAGTGCCGCCCCTCAAAAAGTGCCGCCCGGGGCGGACCGCCCCCTCCGCCCCCCTATAGCTACGCTAGTGGGTGGAAATATATTCTTAATATTATCGTTATTATAGGCCTACCGTACGTCAGAAACATCTTTCACATACAGTACAAGCTACAATTACATTAATGATCTTTGGTAGACTTTAAGACCACAATTTCTTATTGTCAAGATAGATAAAAATGCAAAACTTAAAAAAATAAGGCATCTCCAAATGTAGCTCTGCTTGCAATGCTCGCTAGAGTCGCTATTAATTAATTGTAGCCATTCAGAAATTATACGATCAACACTCAGTGAATTTAGTACAATCTTGAAATATTTTGCTAGATCATCTTCACACCATAACTTTCCATGTTATCATAAATACTTGCAATATTGCGGGTAGGCCCCTATATTAAAATGAGAAATAAGAACTGCATGAAATGAGAAATAAAAAGTTATGGTGCCCAGGAAATCTTGTTCTGGCAACTGTGTCTGACTGTGTGACCTGGCAAGTGTAAACACACAGCCTGTCGGTGTTGTGGTGTGGCCGCGTGTGATAGATGAACGTGCTTAATGTTTAATAATTCCCTTTTATTAGGTAAGTGAAGTGAGCTATGTCTTTGATTATTAATTTTACTGTGCAACAATTTTTTTTTTTATGTTGATTTTTCGATCTTTTCTATGTTTCGGCCACGCTGATTACAGATTAGGCATCGGTTTTGCTTGGAACTAGTTTTTATGATATGGTCAAATTTAGAAATCTTACTTTTTTCGCCATTTTTAAGACATTTTTCCGAGATAGCAAAAGTAATTTCAAATGCAAAATTCAAAATGTCCCACAAACTGGGGTTTATTAGTAATGTTTTTATTGATCAAAGCCCATTATTAAATTTTGTACACATTTGTTTC
>JAJOZX010006472.1:197500-258795 GCA_023014485.1 Bathynomus jamesi | reverse complement strand
CAGCATTATTAATTGGGAATGATGGAGAAGCTACTTTAAGAGTGTTGTTTGATAGTGGTAGCCAGTGTAGCTTTATTAAGACCAGAATTTCCAGAAAATTGAAGTTTAAAGAATTTAAGAGGAAAACTTAAGAATTTCTAGGTTTTGGGGTTCCATTCAAAACCGAACCAAAGTTAAGAAGGTAGAAGTTCTGGTTAAGGGGTTGTTACCACAAGGTCCCACTATCAAGGTCCAAGCTGTAGAGATTGAGGAACTTTGTGCTCCAGTCACTACTTGTTTAGATATGGCATGTGTCCAAGAACTGCAAGTTAAAGGAATTAATTTGGGCAATAATAACTTCGAAGGAACAGAAGATATTAGTCTTTTGATTGGAGCTGACTATTACTGGGACTTCATCACTGGTAATATTGTCCGCATATTTCGAGGTCTGGTAGCTATTGAAAGTAAGCTAGGCTGGATGCTACATGGTAGCTATTGCGATGAAATGGAAGTTAAAGCTCTTTTTGTTAAGATTGAGGAGAACAGCCATGGTTTGGAAAGGCATTTGAAAGCCTTTTGGGAACTTGAATCCATTGGCATAAAGGAGAAGCAGGAGAGTACAGTGAACAGTGATGTTTTAGAGCAATTTGAAAAAGGGATTGGGTTTAGAGATGGTTGCTATGAAGTTGGCCTCCCTTGGAAGGATTCTTGCAAACCCTGTTCAAACCTTCAGCTAGCTAATAGGAGGTTGGAGACTTCATTGCACAGGCTAAGAAAAAATGAGTTGTTAATTGAATACAATGAGGCCATCCTAAGCTATGTAAGGGAGGGCTATGCTGAAAGGGTGCAAGGTGAGCTGGTGAGCCAGGAGGCACATTATCTGCCACACCATGCAGTGGTACGGCGAGACAAAACTACACCAAACTGAGGGTAGTCTTTGATGGTTCAGCCAAGGACAAAGGTGGTGTGTCCTTGAACGACTGTTTGGATGCTGGGCCAAATTTAAATGCAGATTTATTTTCCTTGTTACTGAGATTCAGGTTTGGTAGAGTAGCATTGACTGCAGATGTGAAGCAAGCCTTTTTGCGGATAAAGTTAAAACCAGAGGACAGAGATGCAGTAAGGTATCTGTGGGTGGATATGAAAGATTTGTTGGAAAATGAACCTACGATTCAAGCATATAGAATGAAGTCAGTGTTGTTTGGCCTCAGCTCTAGTCCATTTCTTTTGGCAGCTACTATGCAGTACCATTTTAAGAAATATTCTGAAGTCTATCCTAACACTATTGAACACGTAAGGAAAGATTTTTATGTTGATCATTTGCTGTGTTCCGTGGATAATACAGAAATGGCTAAACAGATATTCATGGAAGCTAGAGCTATAATGAGGGAGGCTGGCATGGAGCTTAGAAAATGGCAGACCAATCTTTCTCAATTACAAGAGTTTATGAGTCAGTCCTGTGTAGAACCTGATGCAGCAGAAAGTATTGAAGATTCTGGTATTAAGGAGTTGTGGGCAATAGACAAAGGTGCTAGGCATTGTTTGGCAGCAAGGAGAGGATTTGTTTACCTTCAATGGGAAATCTTTAGTTGAGCTGGCTGAGAATGAGACAAGGTGGACAAAACGTACAGCTCTTCGTTTGGCTTTGAAGGTCTTTCATCCTCTTGGATTCCTGGCTCCATTTGTGATAAAGTAAAAAATTTGGTTTCAAAGCCTCTGGGAAATTGGACTTGGTTGGGACCAAGAGTTACCTGATCATATGGTGGTGAGGTCGAAATATTGGTGCAAAGAATTAGCACATCTTGGAGACATTGAAATCCCAAGATGGTACTTTGGAGAGTTGAATAACAGTCCAGACAATTTGGAGCTGCACATCTTTTGTGATGCAAGTGAGGAAGCCTATGCAACTTGTATTTATATAAGAGGCACATTCAAAGAGGAAGTAAGTTGCAGGTTGGTTGCTGCAAAGAGCTGAGTAGCACCTTTGAAAAGGCCTATTCCAAGGTTAGAATTGATGGGTGCAGTTATTGCTAGTCGGCTTGCAGTTACAGTGCAAAAGTCTTTGGTCCTCTATGAAATTCCAAGCTATTATTGGACAGACTCCACTATAGTTTGGCACTGGTTAAGAAGCCAAGCAAGGAAATGGAAACCATTTGTTGCCAATAGGGTGGAGGAAATTCAAGCACACACAGATCCCAAGCAATGGAAGCATTGTCCAGGCACCCAAAACCCAGCTGATTTACCAACACGAGGAATTTCAGTGAAAGATCTTGCACAGTCAAGTTTGTGGTGGAATGGGCGAGAGTGGCTAAAACTTGGAAGTGAAAACTGGCCTTCTAATCAGCCTATTGTAGGAGAATGCCAGGCTCAAGAAGAATGGGTGAGTGAAATGAGAAAATGCACTGTGATCTGTGAACAGTTGTCAAGTTATGCAGCAGGACCCCATATTGAGGCTTGAGGACATTAGCAGTCTGAAAAAGTTGATAAGAGTGACAGCATGGGTATATATAAAATCACTGTTCCCAATAATAGAAAAATCCTCAAAAACATACGGAAACTCTCGGCCGACCCACAACAACCACATCCATTTACACCCCAAGGCACAGCTGCAGCCATAAAATCCCTTAAAAACTCTCATGCCGAAGGCCCATACCACATTTCAAACATACATCTCAAACACTGGTCCAATTGCTCTTGCAGCCCTCACAAACATATTCAATTACTCCTGGCTTCACAATATCATACCCTCTACCTCAGGCCCGGATCTAGAAGAATGGGGGCCCGTGGCTAATTTTTTTTTGAGGCCCCCCCTTGGCTACAATTTTTATTATATAAGGATTATAAGCTTTGTTTACGAGGAAAATTAAAGGTTTTCAGAACAAACATATTACTTTACTTTATTTATTTAGTTTTCAGAACAAACATATTACTTTACAAATATTTTACTTTATTTTACATATTATATTTTCCTGAATTAATAATTTTTATACACACCTACCTACTGATTATGAGCTGGCAACCGATTGAACCGACGAAACTTTTTTGTGCAAATTCATTAATAATATTTCGAAAATCGACTTCTTTGGCCAGAGCATGTTCAACATAGAGAATTGCCAGTGACTGTAATAATAAATGTAAAAACCTAAAATTAAAATAAATAATGTAGAAAATTTTGGGGCCCCCCTCAAATGTGGGGCCCGTGGCTGCAGCCCACATAGCCCATCCTTAGATCCGGGTCTGCTCTACCTGGAAGCTGGCACACATCCCGATACTGAAACCCAATAAACCCCCCAACCTACCTGCTTCATACCGGCCAATCTCCCTTCTCTCAACCATTTCCAAAGTCCTCGAAAAACTGATATTAAGACGCATACAACCACACATTACATTTTCACAAACCCAACACCGCTTCAGGTCCGCCCACTCCACCACAACGCTTCTTACAAACCTAACCCAACACATCTTAGATGGCTTCAACCAACTATCCCCCCCTGCCCGCACAGTCCTTGTTGCCATCGACATCAACAAAGCTTTCGACACTGTCCCACGCCACATTCTTGCACAAAAGATTATTGATCTCGACATCCCCACCAATGACAAGAAATGGCTTACTAATCTCATTGCAGTCCGACTTGGCAAAGTCATACACAAACAACACTCATCCAAAACCTACAGACTATACAATGGCGTCCCACAGGGCTCCATTACTCTCTCCAATCCTCTTCAACCTTTTCATGCACGACCTCCCACAACCTCTCCCCCCCCCATGTCCACGTCTCCTCCTATGCAGATGACCTGACCATAACAGCACAACACCATAACCGTAACACCGCCACACGCCTGATCCAGCAGTACATTACCAATCTGGAACTCTGGCTGACTAACAATAGGATGTCAGCATCCCCTCAAAAATCCTCCATCACCTCCTAACCTCAGACCGCCACGAATCCCAAGCACACCCGAGTCACCCTCATGGGACATCCCCTACCTCTAAACAAAACCCCAACAATCCTTGGCCTCACCCTAGACACACACACGTCCTTTTCCCCTCACATATCAAACATTTGCTCCAAAGCAACAAAAAAACTCAACGCTCTCAGAACACCACACCTCCACAACATTCGGTCAGCAGAAGGAATCCCTTAGTATCCTATACAAACAGTTTGTACGTACTACCCTAACTCACGCTGCCCCCGCCTGGTCCCCGTCCATCTCCCACACAAACCAGAAAAAGATACAGACCACACAAACAGAGGTCTCAGAAGCATTACTGGCTGCCTCCGAACCACACCCATCCCACATCTACATGCAGATACGAAAATACTCCCCATCGAACACCACATGAACATGACAGGGACTCAATTCTTCTCCAGAGCACTGGCCCCAGACCACCCCTGTCACCATCTCACATTACACAATCCCCCACCCCGCAACAAAAAACGTACTCCTGCTGCTCACTATTCGCAGCTACTGAACAATACCCCCCCTCCTCCCCTAAACATCAACCCCATTAAACATCTCCACACAGAATTTAACCGGAAATACCTACTCGACCAACCACACAACACTGTCCTTCACGATACTCCCCCTGTAGTCCATCAGAGCGAACAAACCCTCCCAAGGAAAACAAGAGTTACTCTGGCCAGGCTCCGTTCAGGCCACCACCCCTCCCTCCAACAATACAGACACAGACTCCACCTAGCTGACACCTCCACCTGTCAAAAATGCTACCTCCACCCTGAGGACACAGAACACCTACTCTTACACTGCCACACTCTCTCTCAACAAAGACAACTCCAACATTATCTCTCTACGAGACCTATGGACCCGTCCCACGGTGGTCGCGGGATACCTGAGTGCCGCCGGGTTCGCATAAGAGAACCCGGGGGCTACGAAGTAAGAAGTAAGTATGGTGGTGAGGTCGAAATATTGGTGCAAAGAATTAGCACATCTTGGAGACATTGAAATCCCAAGATGGTACTTTGGAGAGTTGAACAACAGTCCAGACAATTTGGAGCTGCACATCTTTTGTGATGCAAGTGAGGAAGCCTATGCAACTTGTATTTATATAAGAGGCACATTCAAAGAGGAAGTAAGTTGCAGGTTGGTTGCTGCAAAGAGCTGAGTAGCACCTTTGAAAAGGCCTATTCCAAGGTTAGAATTGATGGGTGCAGTTATTGCTAGTCGGCTTGCAGTTACAGTGCAAAAGTCTTTGGCCCTCTATGAAATTCCAAGCTATTATTGGACAGACTCCACTATAGTTTGGCACTGGTTAAGAAGCCAAGCAAGGAAATGGAAACCATTTGTTGCCAATAGGGTGGAGGAAATTCAAGCACACACAGATCCCAAGCAATGGAAGCATTGTCCAGGCACCCAAACCCCAGCTGATTTACCAACACGAGGAATTTCAGCGAAAGATCTTGCACAGTCAAGTTTGTGGTGGAATGGGCGAGAGTGGCTAAAACTTGGAAGTAAAAACTGGCCTTCTAATCAGCCTATTGTAGGAGAATGCCAGGCTCAAGAAGAATGGGTGAGTGAAATGAGAAAATGCACTGTGATCTGTGAACAGTTGTCAAGTTATGCAGCAGGACCCCATATTGAGGCTTGAGGACATTAGCAGTCTGAAAAAGTTGATAAGAGTGACAGCATGGGTATATACAGTAGATTTACAAACAACAACAAGAAGGGAAGGAATTCTGAACAGTAAGGAGATTCAGCAAGGCAGGCAATACTGGGTGGTATATGTGCAGAAGGAAAAATTTGGTGAAGAGAGGGAATTGCTCACCAGCAGTCCATTACAGGTTCTGCCAACACCACCTGCTCTCAAGGGTTTGGATGTGTTTTTGGATCAGGACTTATTGAGAATAGGAGGTAGACCACAGTTTTCTGGGCTTCCAGAGGAGAAAAAACATCCAATTTTGCTACCTTCTGGGGGGCACTTTGAGGAACGTTTGATCCTGGATACTCAACATAAGTTGTTACATGCTGGAGTTAGAGAAGTGATAATAGAGATCAGACAACAGTTTTGGATTCCCAAAATTAGACAAGTAGTAAAAAAGGTCTTGCATAAATGTGTGGTTTGCAAGCGTTGGAGTGCAAAGCCTTATTATAAAAAGGTGGCTCCACCTCCAAGTGAACGGTGTGTCTATACTGCCCCATTTGATGTAGTGGGGGTAAACTTCGCAGGTCCAGTCTATGTGTATGAGCAAGGGGAGTCTAACAAAGGTTATATATGTCTTTTCACATGTGCTACCATCAGAGCAATCCATTTGGAGTTGGTAAGCAACTTAAGTAGTGATATGAAAATAAAAACCCACGCTAATAGACAGTTTATTTCCACGACAGTTTCGACGCCCACTGGCATCCTCCTCGGGTGGATACAGAAACACGAATGAACCAAAACAAGAGGGAAAAACAGTCCAGGGACCGACCGTTAAGAAATTCGCACCTAGGTTAGATCTCATTCTCCTGACACCGGAAGGGTATCTAACCTAGGTGCGAATTTCTCAATGGTCTCTGGATTGTTTCCCAATCGGCTTTTTTCATTCGTTTTTCGGTTTATAAGTTCGGTATAATAAACAATAATGTAATAACCAATGTAATAATAAATTTATAATTTCTGTAATAAATAATTATCACCGTGTAACAAAAAAAATTTTTTTCTTTGTTTCTGGGCAATAACCTTTATTTTCTGATTCATTATGCTTCAAATCACTGGAAAAAAGCTGTCAGTGATTTTAAACTTCGGGTTTGTTGTCAGTACATCGATTTTGTTGAAATAAGAATATTATTATTTTTAACCCTATATGGACATCTGCGACAGATCTGTAAACGCTTCAAAATTTACTATATATTTACCGAAACAAGTACATTTTAACTTAAATGACGATATCGTCAAATTTGTAACGGTTCAAGGAGTTTATATCACGAATTGGCAACTCCTACTGCAGAAAACCGAGCTTTAATGAAAAAAATAAGTTAGTGCGTCAGTAGAAGTAAAAGTGTATGGTTATGCAGTTCGTTTTTTATTTTTTATCACTTTATTTGATTAAAGGTAAGTTGAATAATTTTTTATTGCTCAATATATGTTGTTAGAGTGGCTGAAGTAATATAAAACAATTCTGATAAACTGAGCACTAGAATATTTTATTGAAACGTAACAATATTGATGGCTCTGACATCCATGCCTTCTTTGCCACGTGGTATAAGGTTGTCCAATTTGTATTATATATATTATATATATACACAGGGTGTCCCAAAAGTCCCTATCTATTTTGTTGAAATAGGCTGAATTTCAATTGAATGTTTTAATGACATGATTGCATGCACCTTTCTAGACAAATACATGCATTAGATATCTATTTTAATTATTTTTAGATTTTTAAATTTTTAATTAATTTTAGAACCTCAACTTCTTGAAGATGGCATTCTCGACAATGTAGTCTTTCAGCAGGATTAGGCACCATGTCATTATGCCAGAATTGTTCAGACAAACCTAAACGAGCGTTTCCAAATCGTTGGATTGGACGTTGGGGAAATAGGCCCTGGGCAGCGCGATCTCCGGATTTGACCCCATTGGATTTCTTTGCTTGGGGTTTCATTAAATCAGAGGTCTATCGCAGAAATATTCGAGATTTACCAGATCTGCGAGATCGCATTAGGCAAGCAGTTGAGAAAATAACCCCTGAAATGCTCGGAAATGTGTTCCGCAATGTAGCTCACCGCTTTGAGATTTGCGGAGATACAGATGGAGCACATGTGGAAACTACTAATTAAAGATTTTAATGGTGTAATACTTGTAATTTGTATAGAAATACATCTGTATTCAGGTCAGTGTGACATTTATTTGAAATTCAGCCTATTTCAACAAAATAGATAGGGACTTTTGGGACACCCTGTATATTATTTATATATATATTATTATATATATATATATTACATTAAAAATCACATATTTATGTTCAAAGTACTCTAAATGAATGTTTAATATAGGTAAAAAAAAATTTAAGACAAAAATAAGAATTATGTCCATATAGGGTTAAATTAATCCATTATTTTTACTTTTTCAGACGTGTGACGTGTGACGAAGTTACTGTTATGGCTGCTCGTGGTTGCAAATACCCAGCGGATTCCTTCTGCTACGTGTGCGGCGAGTTCTTCGCAAAGACGGCTAAAAAAACACTGCTTGGACAGTTGCACCCGTGCAAAGGAAGCCTATCATGCCTACTTCGGAATGCCAGTCGGTGACCAAGACAAACGCTGGGCACCACATGTCATCTGTGACTACTGCCGCCGCACTCTTGAAGGTTGGTTTAGAGGAGAGAAGAGGGCAATGCGTTTCGCTATCCCCCGTGTCTGGCGTGAGCCCTCAGACCATCTCACGGACTGCTATTTCTGTATGGTGGACCCAACAAAACGAAGAAAGGGGAAGAATGCGCCTCCCATTGAGTACCCTGACATTCCGTCATCTATTGCACCTGTTCCCCATAACGCGACGGACCTACCTGTGCCACAGCCTCCCTTGAGAGATCAATCTTGTCCAGCAGAAGAAGCAAGCTATGATGATTCCGAGGAGGAGCAAGGTGCGTCATCTGCTGCGCGCCGTCGACGCCGGGTGGCCGGTGAAAGGTGCCCCTACTACCCCAACCAAGAGGACATCAACGACCTCATCAGGGAAATGGCCTTGACAAAGTCCAACGCCGAGCTGCTCATTTCCAGACTGAAGCAGTGGGACTTACTGGACGACAGCGTTCGAATTACTTCCCAGAGGAAGCGGCATCGCGGCTTTTCAGTGTTCTTCACTCTTAGAGATGGGTTGTGCTACTGCCATGACATCAGAGGACTCTTCGACGCTGTGGGCATTCCCTGCAACACCTCTGACTGGCGGCTCTTCATCGACAGTTCATCTAAAAGCCTCAAGGCTGTTTTACTGCACAACACAAATCAGTGGCCCTCGATTCCTCTGGCTCATTCAGTGCACATGAAAGAAGAGTACCAGAACGTCAAAATCCTGCTGAGTGCACTGAAGTACGACCAATTCAGCTGGGAGGTCATTGGCGATTTCAAGATGGTGGCCTTCTTGATGGGGCTTCAGGGAGGCTTCACCAAGTTCCCTTGCTATCTGTGCCTCTGGGATAGCCGAAATACAGCCCTTCACTACGAGAAGAGGAACTGGCCCCTCAGGACCGGCTATGAGGTTGGGGCCCATAATGTGAAGCAAGAGCCGCTGGTGGAGCCAACGAAAGTGCTGATGCCACCCCTGCACATCAAATTGGGCATCATTAAGCAGTTTGTTAAACAGCTGGATCCAGAGGGTGAGGCCTTGAAGCACATCCAGGAGCTGTTCCCGAAGTTGTCGGAGGCGAAGATCAAAGCAGGAGTATTTGTGGGCCCTCAGGTGAAGCGACTTATTGACTCCGACAGCTTTCCTGAGAAGCTGTCTGAGGTTGAGCGGGCAGCTTGGACAAGCTTCGTTTCTCTAGTCAAAGGTTTCCTCGGAAACCACAAGGCAGAGAACTACAGGGAAATCGTTGACGAACTTGTGGACACGTACCGGAGCATGGGCTGTCGGATGTCGCTGAAACTGCACGTACTACACGCCCACCTTGATGAGTTCAAAGAAAACATGGGAGACTACTCAGAAGAACAAGGTGAAAGATTTCACCAGGATGTCAGCTCTTTCGAGGAACGCTACAAGGGACAGTACAATGAAAGTATGATGGGGGACTATATCTGGAACCTTTTGCGTGAGAGTGAACTGAAATACAATCGCCAATCTCGTAGACAAACTTCTTTTTGATTAAACTATAACGCTAGAATTTTTGTATCAATTCTGTATCAATTCTCCGTAGCAATACTCTTTATCAACGCTCTGCATCACTGCACTGTATCACTGTCTGTGTATTAACATATTATAATACATAATTATTCCCTACTCGTTTCCTTCTTTTTATTTTCATTTCTAAAGACGGGGTCTGGAGAACTTCATTTTTCATCATTGATTTATCATAATAATCGTGTTAACATCAATTAAAATTATACTTAACAGGATTCATTTGATTTAAAAGCAGATAGTGTGAAAAACCCTTAAATTAATAAGCAAAAATGGCAAAAAATCAATAAATCGATCTCATGAACTCAGAACCGAAGTCTGAACTTGGTGACTGCTCATTTTTACTTATTTATGCCCTAAAAAATCAGAAAATAATAGTTTTAACTCATGGACAAATTTTGTGTTACACGGTGTTATGCAATATTAAATGTAATAATTATGTAAAAAAAATATAATAGAATCTGTATGTTTAGAACAGGAAGATAGTTTTAAATTTGCGCGAATGTACTTAATGAAAAATGCCCTTCCGGTGTCAGGAGAATGAGATCTAACCTAGGTGCGAATTTCTTAACGGTCGGTCCCTGGACTGTTTTTCCCTCTTGTTTTGGTTCATTCGTGTTTCTGTATCCACCCGAGGAGGATGCCAGTGGGCGTCGAAACTATCGTGGAAATAAACTCTGTCTATTAGAGTGGGTTTTTATTTTCATATTTTGACCTTCACGTAGAAAATAAGTGAATTTTTTGCATTTATTAAATAGTGATGTATTTCTTTTGGCCTTTAAAAGGTTTGTGAACAGAAGGGGTTTCCCAAATAAAATCATATCGGATAATGCAAAAACCTTCAAAAGGGCTGCAAAGGAACTCCAAGAAGTTTGGTCCTTGCAAAAAGAGGAGGGATTCCAATCCTACTTTCCATACCATCGGGTACAGTGGGAGTTTATTGTTGAGAGAGTACCATGGTGCGGGGGGATTTTGGGAAAGGCTAGTGAGACGTGTAAAGTGTCCATTAAAGAAACTTTTAGCTAATGCTCATTTGAGCAAAGAAGAATTCTGCAATGTTTTGTGTGAAGTAGAAGCAATGGTGAACAGTAGGCCTATCACCTTTGTTTATAACAGTATGCAGGATGCAGAGCCATTGACACCAAATCATTTTCTTTGTGGTAAACGATTAACATCAAGCCCCAGTTTGCCAGAAGACTTAACCTATCCAGAGCACTCAAGAAGAGTTAACCAGAAGGTTCAAGTACCTTGAAGAGCTACAAGATCAGTTATGGAAGAGGTGGCAGATAGAATACTTGCCAAACTAAATTATTACCCATCAGCAGTGGTGGGCACGCGCAACGATTTTTGTAGCGCCGCAGCCGCAACCGCAACTCTGCTGAAATAGTTGCGCCGCACGCGCAAGCGCAACCCTTTTCAAAAAGTTGCGCCGCAAGCGCAACCGCAACGCGCAACTTTTGAAAAATAAATAAAATATTAAAATAAAAATCCTTTTTACAAGTTAAACAAAATATATCTGATACAGAAAAAGATAATATCAATTTTATTACAATATATAATAAATGCAAAAAAATCACTACATAAGAGCCAGGCTCCCCTTCATGAACACCAGCATCTCAAAGTGTGGATCGGAGAGTCCAGCCCGTTTTGGCTTCAGAACATCCTTCCCCAAAGAGAACAGACGTTCTACAGCCGCACTTGAGGGAATGGGTGTGTTATACTGCACAAAGGTCTGTCAGTTCCTTGCAAGTGAACACGTTCCTCGCGATATTTTTCTCCGGCCTCTTGTCCAGGAAACTGTTCACCAGCATTGTGCTCTCCTCCTTCTGTTTGCTGATTACTCCTGTGTCGTACAGCTGCTCGAGGAAGTCCCCTTTGTCTGCCGCTTCCGCATCACTGCTGCTGCTGCTGAACTCTTCATCCTTCCTGGCCCTGTCCACCAACGACACAACTTTGCTGGTGACCGTCCTCCTCAACTCCTCCGGGTCTCCTCCGGCAGCTTCGTGCAAGGATGCATGGCGTTTCTTGGCTTCTTTTGTCCCGTCCATACAGCAGTCCAAAAACTTCTGAAGGCAGTAGCCGTGCTTACTCTCCATATGCTTCCGGAGGCTGTATCTTGACTTCTTGTTGGCTGAGAAGACCTTCTTATTGGGCCTGCAGCGGACACACTCGTACAGGAAGTTGTCCGTGTGGCCCTGTGCCTGGGCCTGACCCTTGAACTCAAAAAAGTCGGCCAAGTAAGGCCAGGGGTTAACGGTAGGGGCCCCCGATCCTGAAGCGGAAACCTCACTGACACTTGCTTCAGTCTCAGGGGAACGGCTGTCAACATTCTCAGTCACTTCAACCTCTCTGTCCATGTCGTGGTCGGCAGAATCAGTGCTGTCGGCCACAGACACCACAAAACGATCCATAATACTAGTACTAAAAAGTAAAAAGAAACGAAAACAACAAAATCAGACAGTGATACTGGCGCATTGAGAATGTGACTGAATGTAAACAATTGAAGTGCAGTGTTGCCAGATAAAAATATTTAAGTTACATTCGCTTGGGTTATTTTTACAGAGAAGTAATATTAAATGTTGCGCGTTGCGCGCTAATCTTGAAACTGCATATAAGTTGCGCCGCAAACAATTCCGCAACTCTCTGTAAAAATGTGCGGCGCAAGCGCAAGCGCAACCAAAAATGTTGCGCCGCAACTGCCCACCTTTGCCCATCAGGCAATGCAAAGGGCTCCAATGCAAATTGTATCAAGGTGGGAGAAGTGGTTAATGATTGGGGTTGAAAGACCAAGGCAATGCTGGAAGCTTGGCATAATTGAAGAGTTGTTTGTTGGCAAAGACAATTTAGTTGGGTCTGCACTGGTAAAGACTTCAGGAGGAAAATTAAAGAGACCTATACAAAAACTCTATGCTTTAGAAATCAGCAAAAACACGGATAGTTAAGATGAACAGTTGAGTTACAGCCTCATGGAGAAGGCTTGGCTAAATTTGCAGAAGGTAATGACAACAATGCCTCTTCGGTGGGGAGTGTTAGAAAATCTAGAAGAGGAAGAGCCATTGTTGTCCCAAGGTGATATGATGACTAAGCTGATTGATGCAGCATTGCTTGTATAGGGTGTCCCATAAGTCTGGCATCATAGGAGAAATTCATATTTTTTTATTTCTACAAACCATAATTCATATTTTTCTTATGCTCGGGATGCCAATTTCCCGTCCACCATTCTGTTCAGTGACGAGGCTGTTTTTTATGGAAATGGTGAGGTAAATCGACAGAACACCCCCTACTGGTCTCAAAACAACCCTCACTGATATACCTCTTCAAAGGAGTAGTATATCCGCAAAAGGTTAGAGTGCAGGAATGTTGCAAGTGATTACGTAATGTTGCAAAGGGGGGTGGGGGTGTTGCAAAAAAAAAAATTCCCCCCAAAGGGCCCTTTGTTGCCAACCGGGGTTGCAAGGGGCATGCAACTTGGAGGCGGAGTTCTCCCCCAAGCTATTCCCCCCAAAGGGCCAGAAAGGAGAGAAAGGAGGAGAGGTGTTCACCTGGCAGGAGCCAAGTGCATATTAAGACTTCAGCCGAGTAGGCGTTGTTTTATAGGCTCCTAATCAGCCAGTTGGCTGAATCAGTCAGTTGGATGAGCCAAAGGGGGGAGGGGTACACCTGCAGGAGAGAGAGAGAGAGAGTAGGTGCCTTTGATTGCAAGGCATGCAACTTGGAGGCGGAGTTCTCCCCCAAGCTATTTTCGTTTACCTAACCTAAGGGGCCTCTAAGGGGTTTTCCCAAAGGGCCAGAAAGAGAAGGACCAGAGGTCCTTGCTCGGCTGGGAGCCGAGCTTGTAATGACTCCGTCAGTCGTCTCTCGGTCTTTTATAAACCTCTATTCTGGCTGAGTTCCCAGATAGCGCCATGTATTCCAGATAGCAAAAACCATATATTAATCACCCATTTAAATAGTGTACCACAATATATATTTATATGACGGTAGATGAATCCAATTAAGTTCTGTTTATTAAATAAATAATTTTTACACACTTAATTTTTATTATAAATATTTAAGTCACGAATAACGAAACGAAATGAAAATTTACGAAACACACGAGCCTCATTCCCCCCAATCCCCTGCGAAGAAAATTGAAAAAAAACGAAATCTAAAGCAATTAATCAATTGAAATTAACCAAAACACAATCCGCTATAACGGGGTCGGACGACTAATGACATCTTTATATTTTCGAAGAACACCTGCTGGTTGAGAGACCTTCCCCCCAATCCCTGATAAGTCTCCCTTCACTCCAAATGAAAAGAAAATTTACGGAAAAATCAAAACACACGATTGTCATTCCCCAAACCCGTATATATATATATATATATATATATATATATATATAATAAATAAACAACTCGTGCACACACACACACACACACACACGAGGAAAGGCAGAAACTAAGTCATTTCGAATCGTCCCCCTAGAGACCTTTTTCTGACCGAGAGTCAACCTTTCTTCGTCTACTTGAACAAAAACCACCTTTCACAACAATTCTTATTATTATCATTATTATTATTATTTCTACAATGGAAATATTTTATATTTACGCGTAATTTGTATGGTGTCATATTCTTATAACTACATCTTAACTGCTTAAATCTTTGATTTTTAATATTTAGTGTTAGAAGTGAAAATTTAGCACAATTCATACTAGACCTCGATTGCTCACTATTTCATCGAGATAATTAAAGCTCATATATAGGACCTGCATTGTCTATAAGATCTGCGGGAAACTCTGAGTAAATGGAAATATTATTTTCTCGAAAACTATGGGTGATAGAAAAATTCTGAAACCATATTTGGAATCAGCATCAAAAGTTCTATAAGGAACACCAAATAATTTTCAAGAAATGTTGTTCCCTAGTGTAATTTCTCGCCGAATTGGAAAGGTTCTCACTCCGGCTTAGACCCACAGTTTAACGTGGATTCAGAAATACATCTCGTCGATTGCTCACTATTTCATCGAGATAATTAAAGCTCATATACAGGACCTGCATTGTCTATAAGATCTGCGGGAAACTCTGAGTAAATGGAAATATTATTTTCTCGAAAACTATGGATGATACAAAAATTCTGAAACCATATTTGGAATCAGTATCAAAAGTTCTATAAGAAACACCAAATAATTTTCCAGAAATGTTGTTCCCTAGTGTAATTTCTCGTCGAATTGGAAAGGCTTTCACTCCGCCTTAGACCCACAGTTTAACGCGGAAACCGAACGCTCTTTTAAAAATATAATTAGGATATATTTCTTTGAGAAAATATAAAGATGTCATTACTCGTCCGGCCCCGTTATAGCGGATTGGTACACATCATAGCTCCACCAAGCTACACCGGCAGCCAATCACTACGAACATCTGGTCTTTTGGGGCGGAGCTTGGCGATTGTGCATATAAAAGGGGATATTTTCAGTTGGGAGTAACAGTAGCTATTTTCGCGTCAGTGAATAATCATTCCCTCCACCATGGACCTGTACGTCTCCCCGGATTTGTATGAAGAAAGTGACACTGCAGCATTAACGGCAATTAGTCTTTTTAATGCGATTGACCGTGATGAATTATTTCCAACGCAAACCGTTGAAGATATTTGCAGTGACGCTCCTTACAATCCGACGCAAGGGACTACCATAGAAATGTAAGTGTCTATAAATCGATTTATATATATGGAGAGTTGTAGTATCTCGTCAAATACTTCACTTAGATACTCGCCAAAAATCGAAATTTTTTTATGGCAATCAATGTTATTTGGTTTTACCTCTTATCCCCATTATGCTAAAATCGAAATTTTTATGGCAATCAATGTTATTCCTCTTAAATGAACCAAAGATATCTTCACATAATGGGGATCTGTCTGAATACTCTGTATATGTTTTTAAAATAATGAACATTATTCCTTTAAGGTCCGATGAGGATTTGACACGTGTTATACAATCTTTTGAAGAATCTCGTGTCATGAATACGGAGGATATACTGATCAGTCAGCAATGTCACACATCTCCACCATGGACCTGTACGTCTCCCGGAATTGTATGAAGAAAGTGACACTGCAGCATTAACGGCAATTAGTCTTTTTAACGCGATTGACCGTGATGAATTATTTCCAACGCAAACCGTTGAAGATATTTGCAGTGACGCTCCTTACAATCCGACACAAGGGACTACCATAGAAATGTAAGTGTAGTTTGCATGACTGTGAGTTAAGACTGTGTTTGCATGGTTTGTAAGCGTTCTTATTTTACTTCTTTTCATCTTTCACCCCTCTCCTGTTCTCTCCGACTATTTTTCTGACTTGTCGGCAGTGGCCGGCGGATGATGATGGTGAGTCTTTTTTCCTCTTTTTCTGAATGAATGTTAACCCACGAGTGATAGGTGTTGCTACTTACTTAACCCCTTATTCTCTTCTCTTAACCCCGTACTCTTTTCTTTCTCTCGGGCTAACCTTAGAGTGGATCTTAGGGTCTTTGTTAGCCTTAGCTTCTGTAGATCTGTAGATTCGATTTATATATATGGAGAGTTGTAGTATCTCGTCAAATACTTCATTTAGATACTCATCAAAAATCGAAATTTTTTTATGGCAATCAATGTTATTTGGTTTTACTTCTTATCACCATTATGCTAAATCGAAATTTTTTTATGGTAATCAATGTTATTCCTCTTAAATGAACCAAGATATCTTCACTAATGGGGATCTGCCTGTATACTCTGTATATGTTTAAAAGAATGAACATTATTCCTTTAAGGTCCGATGAGGATTTGACACGTGTTTTACAATCTTTTGAAGAATCTCGTGTCATGAATACGGAGGATATACTGATCAGTCAGCAATGTCACACCGAAATAATGTAAGTGTTTTCGAGCTTTTTGGGGTAAGAAGACAATATATTTTCATAAATTTATTAAATGAAAGAAATCAGTACAATACCAACTACAGAATATACCGTTACAAATATACGAACAAAACATTATACTATACAACGAGTACGTACAATTGGAAAACGGATTTTTATCTGTCTGCATACCATTTCATCGTTTCGGCGAGTGTGACACGGGTCAAATAAATTTAAAAAATTTATAAATTCTTTATCACATGACATATGCGTGAGAAATGAGACGCAGTACATTCCGCAAACATTACTAAAATATCCTTGTATACGAAATGGGTTCCATACAACTTCGGGAATATGTAACTGAGCGAGAATTTTACAATAATAGGGTCACTCCAGGGTTGAGTACCGAATGAATCAAATAGTACAGGCGCTATCTATTTTTAAATAGACAGCGATCAATGAATCCCTTCATTACCGATGACATCTGTGTTCACAATAAGACTACCGCATTCTCGCGTACTTGGCAAACTCAATGTTTCATTCTTCGCAAACACGCCGATAAATTTGGAACGTGTGACTCGTTCCATTACTTTCTGAAGTGTATTAGCATCCATTTTAAAAGTCAGTGATAACGCTCCTAAATCTATCTACTTCTATTAGGGCTTGCGATTCAAGATATACTAGTACACTAATAGGAACATCTATAGGCTTGGCGAATTCCAGCCGCACTGAGATGTTTCCGCTCTGCTGTGGGGTTAAATGGGTATTTACGCTAGCAATAAATCAGGTGTAATGTCAAACGGATAAAGGTTAAATTGATCAATGAATTCTTCCTGCGTTACCCCATTACCAAGCACATCACAATCACCTGCAATATGGGTCAGATTACTATAGGCTCTGACACAAAGAGGTAACACAGCGTCTGATGAATAGTCCGTACCCATTGTTCCACCCAAAACAGTGCCATTAACGTATAGAGTTATATTTTTAAGTCCGAAATTCTCGAATTTAAAGGCACTCTTTTTATATTTTCCATTCACCGAAGCATGGTCCTGCATGCCGATTAATATCCTTTTAGGAAGATTTCCCAGGGCAATGTTTCTATCTGCTTCGATGCCAACCCTGCAGGAACCGTATATAGTTTGATTTGCACTCTGTTAATAGGATATTTCACTGTAGCGTTTAGTAAATTTTTCTCAATTTCTAGTTGTTTTGGTGAACTTAATTTCACACGCCGTACGCGGAGGTATGTGTCCATAATGTGAACCACAACGGGCTTTGCACCCTCCTCTTGATCAGCATCCAGATTTAAGCAGATCTCAGGACTCGTGCGGGTGAGCTTTATTTTCATATCCACCTCGTTGACAAGCAACTTCTCCTGGAAAGTGAAATCTGTGTGCAACCGTCCAAAACACACGTATATTTTCTTTTTAGAATTTTTAAATTTGTCCTTTATACTATTTTCATCTTTAGTTTTATAATATCCCTCGGCACTTAAAAGGTAGCCTTCGCTTCTTTGGAAAGTTGAGGACATTTTCCAGATAGGCTCGTAGATGATAGTACCCCGTGCCTGCCGATATGTTGGTCTGATTTAAATATACGTCACACTGGTTGAATATGGAGTGCAGAAAGTTTGTTTCAGGGTATACAGCATATTTTTCATCGCAGACCGTTCCATCAGAATGGGCTATACGTAGCTTAGCGTACATGTGCACACAGCTTGGATCAAAAAGTAAGGGCCTGAGCTGGGTATAACGAATTCTATAGGTGCACTCGGGGAACTAATTGTGTTTAAAGGGTTAATTGTAATAAAGTCACTGTGCTCAATAGAAACTTGGGTTGGAGGCAGCTCAAAAGGGACAGCTCCGATTTTCAGCATTGTGAACTACATGGGTGGATGAAGCGTGCCATGGCGAAATAGTGACTCCTCTCTCGACAAGTGGTAAACAAACTATGATTCATGAGATCAATGTCCTTAGCTTATATCAGTCAAAAAAGTGGTCAACCATAGGTTTCATTCGCTTACAGCACTTCTTTTTTGATAGCCTTTTACGTTTAATACCACGTGACCCCTTCTTCTTCCGGGGAGCCCTCTTCTTCTTCCCGCCACCACGCATTTTTCTCTGCATCTTTGATGATTTCGTCCCGTGTACGCTTTAAATGTTTTTTTAGAGCTTCTTTAGGTTTAGCCCCGGCCAATATGTCTTCTGCAGTGTTAATACCTGATTGTAGCGCTTTCCTTCCGAGGTATCTGGCCCCCCTCTTCAGCAAAGGAACAGCCGTACGTAGTATGGATGAAAAAATGGATCCAAGTCCACTACCGCGCTGGTATCTCACCCCTCGATAGACGGTGAAAGGCTTTCTATCCATTAAACTCAGTGCGTCGAAAGTGTAGCTTCACTGTTAAGCTCCCGTTACCGAATGGGAAGTTTTCACCCTCAATCGTTCTTATATATTGAGATATTGGTTATTAAATTAGTTGCGACATTCACATAATGGGGTCTGTCATATGTAATACTCAAACTCCTTCCTCTATGGTTGGGGATGTGAGCAATGCGTAGCAGGCGCGCCTGGGTATCCCCACAAACTGGTGCTCCACTATATTACTGTAAATATAGCACATGTCTGGGGACCTTTCAGCCAATTTCTCCATCTTCAATTGATACATTAATCTGGACAAGTCATGCTGTGTCTCGTGAAATGTGTCTCTTTGGAAGATTGCGCTATATCGGCCATTGGTTAGAATTTGGAACTTTCTATGGTCTTTAATACGTCTGTTAGTCTTTGATTTTAGGATTAGTGTATGTGCAGGGTTGTTTACGATTTCGTATACTAAATCATTGGTAATGTTTGAGTTTCTTAAACTTACGTTTAAGCCTCTCACAACATCCTCGGCCGAACCATATTGACCCGGTCCTAGTCTTACTTCTGTACTGTAATACCGTGCAACCTTAGTCCGAGCGTACGCATAGTTTCATCCATCTAACCCCAGCTTTTTCACACTCGTCAATATCTCTAAGAATCGTAAAAACGGTTTCTTTATGTTCAATATTTAAAAAGATGGTGTCCAGCTGAATTTCGCATATCCCCACCTCATACGAATCACGACCCAATTCAATGTGCTTGTGGAGCTCTGTTACAAAGTTGGCTAGTGTGTTGTTAGGGTGTACAGACAGGGACGAGGAGGACGGGAGTGTGACGTAGAAATGGTTAGGAGCCATGTTGCATACTATTTAAGCTTCATTATTGCATCAGCTTTTATATAGGTGTTGAAGCTTTCTGGGTACCCTAGCCATTTCACCAGGTACATTTTTCTCTTTCCTGAACCTTTGCTTCCTAAATTTTCTCAATTTTAAACACTTTTTTTTCTAAATTAACGCAACTTTCTGCAATTCCTCGCGATAAAAATCTTCTGAGATTTCTTCCCATTCAAATCTTCATGTAATACATCATTATCTCACCTTTAGGTCTCATAGCCCTAACTTTAAAAATCTCGCGTGTCCATCCTTGCTCAAAACCCTTTGCGAATTTGTTCCTCGAACGCGACAGCCTTACATAATCATTGATTTTGAAGCGCGCAGAGTGTGGTGGTGGTGGTGATCCATCTCTTCTCGGGAGCTTACCTCTTTCTAAAACTTCGTTAGGTGTTGTCCCAATCGTGCGATGGTGTAGCGGTTGTAGGATGATGCCAATGATTCCAGAATGTCTAGAAATCTGTATGTGTTTTTATGTGTAAAATAACGGTGCATGCGTTCCTTTATGGTGCGCTGAACTCTTTCAGCTAAAGAAGCCTTATGTATAGAATTGGTTGTGTAATAGCTGATATTAAACTCTGTCAACATGTTCTGAAAAGCACGGCCTATAAATTCCTTCCCCATATCCGTACAAAAATAGCCAGGAACCCTGTTTTCTTTAACATTAGCGTTTTGGTGCTTTAGCTACTGTTTCAGGTGATTTTTTTTCAGGGGAACTAGCCACAGATATCTAGAGAATACGTCTATTATGAATAGAATGTAGCGGTAACCGTCGTTATACACAGAATATCTTTGCATGTCTGTTAAATCTGCTTGCCAAATAGAATCAATCGAGGAAGCCGTTGTCTTGGCTGTTTTAAACCTTTTTCTCACAGGCTTATGAAGCGTATAAGCGTCCTGCTCCCTCAAAAATCTTTCAACATCTTTTTTTCCTACTCCGTAAACACTTCTGTACAGTCTATCTACGCCGCCGTAAGAGGATGGTTAGAAATGTCATAATAGCGTTTAGTTAATACGTTAGCCATTTGCGTATTTTAGAGGCACGTGAGTAGGGTTGGTTTAACCTCTTCTTGCTCCTCTTCAAAGGTGTTACCGCCGGGGGTGACGGCTCCTTCACTGTGTCACATGCGTTGCATGTTCCAAGTCTTTTAACCTGTTCAGATTTCCTATCAACGTTTTAGGGACATTTATTTGTTGTAGTCTTGCTTTAATATGCTTCCATCCTGATGGTGATGGCCTATCCCACTTTCTCACCAGATCATGGACAATGTCTACGATATTCGATCCCTGTACCTTTGATCCTTCCACAATGAGCTCGCCTGTATCGGTCCTTGTATGGCTGGATCTTCATTCAATAGATTATAAGACTTAAGCCTTTACTCATCAATGTATGTGGGAGGGTGCTTTTAATACATGTTCGATATGTTGTGTGGCTAATCTTTTTGGTTGGTCAGCTGTATCGTCGGGCACAGATCCTATTCGCCATGTCCATCGTCCCCCGTGCTGTGCCTAATAACCACAGGAATCTCTGTAGGGCTCTTATAATTTTCGTACTCGTGAAGAATTTCTGCAGAGCTTCTTGGTATAAGATTCTTTTCTCATCAGGTGTTTTTTCACTGTTTAATAGGGCCAGCAATTCGCTTTCCATTCTTTTAAGTCTGCTTTTACGGGGATCTAGATCCGTGCCTGATTCCTTTGCAGTGAAGCGTACACCTCGTGGGGAATCACTACCACTTTCTTCATTATATTAATCTAGTCAGTAAAGGACCCAAAACTGAAAATAAGATGGGGAGAAATGACCCTCCTGTTTGTACAATAATTCGTTTTTTCTTCGCTACAGTTTGACTGTTACGAGCGAGTGCACGTATTATGTTCTTGTAGCGGCGTAGGCGAGCCTTCTGATGGGTTTTCATTGATACATTGCAATTTATAACGTTAAGACAGATTTCACAGATGCATTTTAAAAGTCGGCGTCGATATTTTTAATAAACATCTGCTGCATTGCCCGGGGCAGTCGATGATAGATTTTTATTAATTCACGGTATTTCTTTAGTCTCTTTGTCATTCTGGAATATACACCGTTTCAGGCTCGTTTGGAAATATATTCGTTCGTAGAAGCACTCTAAACGTGTTTCGCGGATGAAGGTCGCAAAGCAAATATCCGTAACGCGTGCTTGTAGCTTCTTTATAAACTTCCAAAAACTCCTTACGCTGATTCGGGAACATTTGATTGGCTAATACCCCAATTTGTGATACATCTCTACGTTGCGCGAATAAGACTAGATATTGCGTATTTAACGACCCATCGCGCATGTATCTATTTTTGAAAAATAGATTCTGATTGATGAAGAACACGCTTATGTTAAGATGGTGGGAGAATACTGTAAATGTCTCGGCAACGTTTTATCCATCTCCAACATAAGATCGTCATTACAATGATTGTATGTTCATTTCCCTTTAACGAATTAACGTCATATACGCCTTTGTGGAACAAATATCATCTTGGTACTCGTTGAACACTGATTGATACGTCGAATAGCACCATATAACTTTATGCACAAATTTCGAGAACATCTCTCCCTTTTCTTTAATGATTTTAATAAACAGTTTACCACATCCTGTAGGTCCAGATATAATACAGATGGATGGGCTCGTGAATCTGAATTTTTCTACAGAGTCCATTTCTAACACGTCACACTCCTAAGTGGGTCATTTACAAAATATTACAAATTTTGAGTGCTGTTCCTTATATTTTGCTTTCTTCTCCCACAGAACCGTGAATGACGATGAGGTAGAGCACCCCATCATTGACATTACGGATGACCTCGACGACAGTGTAGTTTGTGATCTCCTCCCCTGCCAACGAACCCTCACCAGCGATACCGCTAGCACGTCCAAAGCGGAGGTATGAGAACCCCACGTCAGGTATAAAGCGACCGAAATACGCGCCTGTTGCAGCGGTAATAGATCCCCACCCTCAACCTCTTACGCAACAACCCCCCCAGCAGCACCTCCCGCTAATATATCCCCTTATTCATCCGCCACAGTTGCCCCCCGTTCTGTTAAGTCTACAATAATAGATCCCAAACCCTCAACCTCCTACGCAACAGGCCCCCCAGCAGCACCTTCCGCTAATATATCCCCTAATTCAACCGCCACAGATGCCCCCCGTTCTGTTGAGGATGTTATAACGTTCGAGTTGGTGCGCTCCTCAGCCCCCACCCCAGCCTTGACTAGAAATCGGTATAGAGTCAGGGTCGACCCTAGAGCCATGTATAGCAATGGAATTGAGCGCGGGCTACGCCGGGTTGTACAGCGTATTGTAGAGTTTGCTCTTCAGAACCGCGACGAGCGTGAAGTCAGGACGAGTCTATCCTTTGGATTCGGGTCAGATGACGGTGATGTAGACGATTATTGGGTGATAGTGCCATTTAGACGTTTGGCAACTGAAGATGTAGAATATATATTAGGCCGTATAATGCAAGCCGCCCAAAGTAGTATAGCCTTTAATATGGACAACTTCATGGTAAATATTGATCGTGTATTCCGTGTTGCGAGTCATAGTGCCATACCGTATACTCTTAACTTCAATTCTCCGATTATTTACCGAAAGCATATAAACGTCGATCGTGGTTGCGGCTTTATAGCAGTACTCTTAGCACGTATGTTTACTGTACAAAATACACAGGCCACAAAATTTGGTTGCCTACGGTCGTGGAGCGTGCCCGTAAACTAGCTGTAGACTGTGAACTTGAATTTGATTGTAATATGGGTCCTGAAGAGTTGAGAAGGGTAGAACAGGAAATGAATGTTCGTATAGTTGTATTTGGGCTGGATGATCGTCGTAGGACTGGTATGTTTTTAAAAGCTGTGTGAGAGATCGTACAAGACCCCTACTTATTTTAGGATTGTCAGGGACAACGTATCTCCCCATCCGTAATATAAGGTGGCTTTACGCGAGTTATGACAAAAGTCGAAAATATGGGAGACATCATGATTTGTGTAAGGGGTGCCTCGAGTTTGCGGATGATATTGTGCGACATTGTAAAGAATGTCACATGGTATGTGAGCAGTGTAAAGCACCAAATGTGAAAGCCGTGTAGTTGACGCTGAGAAAGAGACTGTGATGTGTGTAGACGCACATTTTTCAATAATAGCTGTTTTGATTTCCATAAATCAATTGGCACGTGCAGGAAAATGAGAACCTGTGAATGTGGTATGTTTCACACAATGGATAATTGGGGAAAATTTAAGCACAAGTGTGACGTAATTCACTGTCCTACATGCCAGGAGGAATATAAGGCAGATGGAGTAAAGCATGTATGTTATATGAAAGATGCTAAGCCTAAAAATAACCCTTGTATAACTGTATACTACGATATAGAAACATATACGAACGCTGAAACCAAAGAGGTAATTCCACATTTACTTGTGAGCCAGACCATCTGTGATGAGTGTATGGGTATCGAATGTGACGAGTGCCCCAAATGCGGTAAACGGACATACGTTTTTAAAACGAATGTCCGCGATAGTCCTGTGAAACTAATTGTGTCCTATATTGTCAAGTTAGCCGACAAGTTCAAAAAAATGACTGTGTATATTCTCGCCCATAACGAGGCAAAGTTTGATACGCAGTTCCTTTATAAGGAGTTGCTTGAACACGAATCCTCTGAGATATTTACAGGTGATCCATTGAAAAGAGGTAACAAATTAATACAGATGCAAATAAGAGGCAAGTACAATTTAAAGACACTTTATTATTCACACCTTGTAAATTAGCAAAGCTACCCAAGGTGATGGGAGTAGCAGCTGAAGTTTTCCAAAGGATACTTCCCTTACACTTTCCTCACCAGCGAGACTTTAAACTACGTAGGCCCACCACCACCCAAACATTATTTTGACTGTATGGATCGTGAAGACTTTGATCGATACTACAACAGTTTTAATGAAAGTAACCCTTATAATATAGCTGATGAATGTGAGCGTTATTGCGTGAATGATGTGCGCGTGCTTAAAGTATGTTTCCAGGCCTTTAGAAGGATGTACATAGCCCGTTTCAAATGCGATCCGCTGCAAGTCGCAACCACCATCGCATCATCATGTTTTACGGTGTTCAAGAACAACTTCATGCCTAAAGACACCTTAACCATATTCACACGAAACAACCCCCGCAGTTACGGACACAAGGCTATTTACTGCTCATACACCTACAGCAACAGACAGGTGTATACATAAAGCACGCCCGCAACACGGGTGAAGTACCCTTAAGATTAATGGACGTGTTTTTTGGGTTGATGGGTTAAGTGAAACCGTGTCACTGGTGTGAAGACTGTGTACTCCTTTAACGGTTGCTGGTGGCATGGATGCCCCCGTCCTGAGTGCGGAATCGCCGGAGATATCCACGGTAGATCTCCTGCCGACTGTCTTGCACGGACCCGCACCCGCGATCAACTTATAGGATCACAGTTCACTCACAAAGTCTTGTGGGAGCATGAATATGATGCACGGATGGAGACAGACGAGGTGTACCGTGAGGAAATAAACACGATCAAGCGCTCAATGGTGCTGGATCCTCTCAAATGTGGTGATAGCTTGTTTGGAGGACGTACAAATCCATTCAGACTATACTTTCCACCTACGGAGGGTGTGAAGCTCCATTACTACGATTTCTGTTCTTTGTACCCAGACGTGATGAGGAACAATCCGTACCCCGTGGGCGCTCCTGAGAAACTGGTGGGGCCTAACCTGCCATCCATCAATGAATTTTCAAGAAATTTGAATGATCGTTACTTTGGGCTCTCTTTCGTAGACGTACTCCCCCCACGCAATTTATGGATGCCAATCTTACCTGTCGTTATCGACGACAAGCTCATGTTTCCCCTGTGCGTGAAGTGCGCGGAAGAGGATAACGGCGATTGTAACCATATACCCCCCAGCGTAAGATCAAGGCGTATATACAATCCTGAGCTGGCCCTAGCCGTACGCCATGGTTATAGAATACTGAGATACATGAGGTGTGGAGGTTTCAGAAGCTACCCAACCTTTTCACACCATATATAAACGCCTTTTTGAAGGATAAGGTTGAGGCATCAGGGTATCCGCGAGGAGTTGATACCGAAGATGAAAAGTCTGCCTATATTCAACGTTACCGCGACCGCGAAGGTATACAACTTGATCGTGCCCAAATTGCAAACAATCCTGGCAAGCGCTTTAGTGCAAAGTTGTGTCTAAACAGTCTATGGGGAAAATTTGCGCAGAATACCGGCAAAGGGAACATTCATTTGGCACAAAGTTATAGTGATGTCTGGGATTATGCCAATGCTCCCGATAAAGAGGTCATGGAGATCGTGAATGTAGTTACTTACTATAAAGTACAACAACACTGAATTGGCCACAGATACCTCAAGGGTTACAAACATACCTGTGGCCAGCTTCACACAGCCTATGCCCGTATAAAAACTTTGGAGTCTATTGCATTCTCTTGGGCGGAGAGTATTGTATGCCGATACAGATAGCGTGATATTCACAGAGAGGGAGGGTGAATACATGCCTACTATTGGGGAGTTCCTCGGCGAACTCACTGATGAGATCAAGGATGAGTATGGGGACAACGCATACGCCGACTCTTTTGTCTCAACAGGACCTAAAACTTATGGGGTACGGGTCAGGGTGGGGAGGAAATGAAATATATCGTGAAGGCAAAGGGCATTACGCTCAACCATGCGAATCGGCGGGTTGTTAACTTTGAATCGTTGAAGGATCTAGTATGTTTGGACGATGATGAGGGCGAACAAACTCCCCAACTAATTGTAGGCACCCACAATTTTCGGGCGCAGAAGCTGGGGGGCGTGAAGGAACTTAGGGGTACGAAGGTGTGCCGTAACACCTATAGGAAACGTTACCAGTTACCTGGTACCTATGATACCGTACCCTTTGGATACCATAACGTATAATGCTTCTATTGTTAACTCACACGTATTTGTCTTGTATATATCGTATCTATTGATTTTTACACGTATTTGTATATATATATATATATATATAATATATATATATATTATATAACTTGAATATCTCGTTTATTAATCGTATTTGTAAAGTATCTATTGATTTATTACACGTATTTGTAAATATATATATAACTTGAATATCTCGTTTTTAAATCGTATTTGTAAATATATAACTTGAATATCTCGTTTATTAAATAAATCATGTTTCAATTAGCGTTTCACTTTCTCCTTTGTGTGTGTCTGTGCACAGGTAAAAGTTCTAAGCTCCGCCCACTGTAAGACCGTGAGTCATGCTACTATCTGGGAGTCCCTGCGTGGTCAGTCGACTGCAGTAAGCCCGAGAGATCAGACGTGTATTCAGAAGAAAAGATCAGACGTGTATTCAAATGGCTACCTTTAATATTGCTTGTACAACGTTTATGAAATGGTATTCAGCAAAGTGTCAGGATTGGTGGATACCGAAAAACTTCCTATTCCCCCTCCTATGCCTCTTTTAAAACCACATTGGATTGTGCGAAGCTCCAAGATGTACAAATACTCCACGGATGTTCTGGTGAGACCATTGAAGGCTTTCGTTGCACAGACGATGTTGCTGAAGTATGCTGTAGAGCTAAACTTTATAAAGTCTCACATATACCGTGAAGTAAAAGAAACGACGCGTGCGAAGAGAAGCAGCAGGTATGAATAATGAGTCTTGCGGATGGGTGGTGTGACAAGCGGTATTACGTCATGCTACACCATGTCGATTACTCATACCCTACGACTGAAAATGTGAATCTCGTGATTATGGACAATCTTAAGTATTTTTTATCACTATATTAACGTATATCATGATGAGGTTCGTAGTGAGGTTGTGCTAGTGCCCTGCGTGAGTTTTTAACAGACTTTAGAGACGAGTATCATTTGATGGGCAGAAAGGAAAATATGAGCATATGTTCCTCTCAAATAGTGCGCCGGAGTGTGAAGATGTTTAGTAAAACATAAAATGTGCCTAGTTCTTATCCTGAGGGAAACTGTCTGGTGCGTAGGCTGGTAGTGATAAAATTAATTCTTGTACCGGAAAAACAAATATGTACAACAATTCGGTGCGACTCGCGGATCATACGAACAAGCCCATTCACGTATCATCGAGTCAGCCGCCCGTCGAACCGTTCCTGCCTACCTGCGTGCCTCACACGGCTCATAGTTATCTCAGAGCTTGAACCGAGTGGACGTGCGCTCCTTGAATAAGATGGAACTTCCTTTGAGCAGCATTCTCAACGCCTCGTACGATGTGTCCGTGACGAAATCGTTGCGCGTGTTCAGGCGTAATTCCGGTACCGTTAGCTATGTGCTGGAAACGGAATGTAGACAAACAAACAAACGGTTTATTTAAGTGTCGAGGAGATGAATAGAATCTTCGTGATAGTTGAGAAGTGGAGTGAAGATCGTTATAAAATACCTGCTAACGTAGGTACAAGAAGAGAGCAGATTAGTAACGCACCCTCATACGCGTGTATGTACGTTGTGTATAAATAACGATCGGCCGTGCATTGATATACGGCTGATGTGGAAGAATGCTTCTGATAATAACGCTCTTGTTTCCTACGCGAAACCGTTTCATCCTCGACAGAATGTTGAAATCGTCGGATTCCGCAAGTTGAAACCTATATTAGACGCGCGTGTTACGGACATGCTTTATTTTGATACAGTACTTGAATACGCCTACACGCTCTGCTCGATGGGTTTACGAGTGTAGGGCTGGTGAGAATGGTCTAGTGCTGGACGTTTATTTAAAAAGTTTAAACTCTTTGAAATACCATGAACTTTGGTACAAAGCAATTGATCGTACAAGGCTGAGCTCACCTACACCGTTCACCTGAAGAACTATTTCTTTATATAACGCGCAGTTGTCGTAACGATTTAGAAGATTATTTCAATTGCCGCTATGTTGAGTGAGTTCACGATTGAAAACTCGAGTCGGTAGAAATAAACCCTCGATGGAAAGCGTGCTTATAAACTTGTGTTTAATAATGTAGCTAACGATGAAACTCTTGTGCGTGCTTTTGATTGTATTCTAGACGTATTTAAAGATGACTTACCAACCGGTTGTAAAGTGGGAACAAAAATAGTACTGAACGATATGAAAGCCCTTCATATCGAATACAGGTTTCCCTATACTTTAAGCGGTGAAATATTATTAAGCCGCATATACTGCGTAATGCAGAGCAATAATGATGTAATATGTCTTATTATTATATGCATATTTCTATTATTATTGAAATGTATATTTATTTCTATTTGAAATGTATATTTATTTTATATATATCTCCATAATTGTGTGTATATATTTCCTGTACTGTTATGATTATATGCATATGTGGAAGAATGCTTCTGATAATAACGCTCTTGTTCCTACGCGAAACCGTTTCATCCTCGACAGAATGTTTGAAATCGTCGGATTCCGCAAGTTGAAACCTATATTAGACGCGCGTGTTACGGACATGCTTTATTTTGATACAGTACTTGAATACGCCTACACCGCTCTGCTCGATGGGTTTACCGAGTGTAGGGCTGGTGAGAATGGTCTAGTGCTGGACGTTTATTTAAAAAGTTTAAACTCTTTGAAATACCATGAACTTTGGTACAAAGCAATTGATCGGTACAAGGCTGAGCTCACCTACACCGTTCACCCTGAAGAACTATTTCTTTATATAACGCGCAGTTGTCGTAACGATTTAGAAGATTATTTCAATTGCCGCTATGTTGAGTGAGTTCACGATTGAAAAGCTCGAGTCGGTAGAAATAAACCCTCGATTGGAAAAGCGTGCTTATAAACTTGTGTTTAATAATGTAGCTAACGATGAACTCTTTGTGCGTGCTTTTGATTGTATTCTAGACGTATTTAAAGATGACTTACCAACCGGTTGTAAAGTGGGAACAAAAATAGTACTGAACGATATGAAAGCCCTTCATATCGAATACAGGTTTCCCTATACTTTAAGCGGTGAAATATTATTAAGCCGCATATACTGCGTAATGCAGAGCAATAATGATGTAATTGTAAACTCGATTAAATGCGAGTTTAATATTTTGAAAAAAAAGTGAAATGTATTTATATGTCTTATTTTGCGTGATATTTCTCCTGTACTGTTATGATTATATGCATATTTCTATTATTATTGAAATGTATATTTATTTCTATTTGAAATGTAATTTATTTTATATATTCTCCATAATTGTGTGTATATATTTCCTGTACTGTTATGATTATATGCATATTCCTCAATTATTATTGAAATGTAGATTTATTTTCTATATATTTATAATAAACAGAATGATGCAATGTTGTTTTACTTAATTCTATTGTTACGCCTTCTGTGTACCTGAGCAATGGTATCTGATGGAACGAAATCTTTTAATTGTTTAGTGAGACAACTCACCATAATAATGCTAAAAAGTGGTATCTGGCAACTGAATACATGGCGCTATCTGGCAACTCAAGCCATTTACGCCTTCTAAGCCAACTGGCTGATTAGGAGCCTATAAAACAACGCCTACTTGGCTGAAGTCTTAATATGCACTTGGCTCCTGCCAGGTGAACACCTCTCCTCCTTTCTCTCCTTTCTGGCCCTTTGGGGGGAATAGCTTGGGGAGAACTCCGCCTCCAAGTTGCATGCCCCTTGCAACCCCGGTTGGCAACAAAGGGCCCTTTGGGGGGAATTTTTTCTTACCCCCCCTTTTTGCAACACCCCCACCCCATTTGCAACATTACGTAATCACTTGCAACATTCTTGCACTCTAACCTTTTGCGGCTACTACTCAAAGGAACAAGTGCATCTCGGGTGATGGTATGGTGTGGCATTTGGAAGGATCGCATCATAGGCTCCCTCTTTTTCGATGAACATGTCACTGGAGGCACCTACCTACGTATGCTCAAGGAGGAAGCATTTCCCAGTGTCTTGAACGAAGAAGGAAATTTCTCCACATGGTTCCGTTCCAGCAAGACGACGCTCCTGCACAGTACAGCACCCAAGTAAGGGAATACCTGTACCAACAATTCCCTGGTCATTGGATAGGACGTCAAGGGCCTGTGGAATGGCCAGCTAGAAGCCCGGATCTCACGCCACTAGATTTTTATCTCTGGGGCCACTTGAAAGCGCTGGCATACGCAGAGAAAATTAGGAGTGTTGAACATTTGCGGCAGCGCATTATTGGGGCATGTAACACCATTACTCCTGACATCATTCACCGTGTGCTTGCTGACTGGGTATCACGTCTGAATTTGTGTATTGAAAACAATGGTGGACATATTGAGCACGTTCTCTAAATAAAAGCTTTTGTTTTGCCTTTTTTTATTATTTTTCCTATGATGCCGGACTTACGGGACACCCTGTATATATTAAGTTAAGGTGTGTGTATATCCATCTCATAATTGTAAGGTTAGTGAAAATTCACTTAATTTAGAGCTAGCATTTTTGGGCTGTTGTGGCATCATTATTTGGGCACTCTTGTGGCATCATTTTTTGGGGGGGTACTGCGCGTCCCTCCTACTCGTTTGTTGAATGCGGCACTTACAGGGCGTGGTCTTATAAAGAGCTCTTTTGCAATTCAGTTTGGTTGTTTAGATACAAGATTGTTGCATCGTGCAATGGTGCAGGTTGTGTTGTTGTTGCAAGGTTTAGAAAGAAGACCATAAATAGTGTCCCTTTTGTTTTTATCTTAATTTTATGCAACTGAGGCCTAAGGTAGGCCCACATCGAGTCAGCAAACCTGAGGTAGGATCTAATAGGACCTCCAAGTCCATAAGTTTTTAGTCTAGCTTAACTTGGGCTGTAGGTTAAACTGACCCTTCAGAGCGTGGCCGTTCACGGCTCAGCTGGGATTCTGAACCCAATAAAAAATAAAAAAATAACCGTTTACAACCAATTTTTTAGTTAATGCCTGAATGATATGTAGGTCACAAAAAATATGTATGAAAAAATATATATATAAATAAATTGAAAAATAAAAATTGTAAGAGGAGCATACAAATTTATAAGGGAATGCTACCCAAGTTTTAGCACTCTGCCCTTCTTGTCTAAATCCGTTCTGAATGAATTCAGCACAAGATCAAATGGATTGTTTACAACCAATTTTATAGATAAGGCCTGAATGATATAGGTCACAAAAAAAAAAAATTGTAAGAGAAGCATAATAATTTATAAGGGAAAATTACCAAAGTTTTAGCACTCTACCCGTCTTGTCTAAATCCGTTCTGAGCGAATTCTAAACAACGGGATCGAGTTGAAAAAGACCTTTGCTCATGTTAAAGTTATTTGTAAGTTGGATAATAGCAGACTCAAGAATATTTCTGTTGACAATGTTGCTAGAGTGAAACAAAACTGAAGCATTATTCCAATCAATACAGTGGGATAACTCTGACAAATGGACAAAAAGGGTACTGGACGACTGTCCCGTTCTAATGGAATATTGATGCTATTTTACACGCGTGTGCAAATCCTTTCCCGTCTGACCAATGTGAAAGGAATCACATTGTTTACAACCAATTTTATAGATAATGCCTGAATTACTGGTAGGGCTATTTTTTACTGTGATATTTTTCACAATATTGTTATATGAAAATACTACATTAATATCCAAAAGTTTAAGTACAATATATTAATGGGTATTGTAACAGTGTTGGTAATTTTTCCATGTTTTGTAAAGATTATTTTTTAATTTTTGTATTCTGTATTTTTTGGTTCGGCTTTATTAATTATGTACAGTAACTATTTAGGGAAATTTTTAAGAGTTGCTATGTAGTATGTATACTAAGTGGAAACGCAAGTGTTAGAGATTTATAACGTATTTTTGTTTTCATGTATTACATGATGAGTAAAAATTAATTATTGGGGTCAATGTGTAGGTGGTTGGTAAAAACCTTCTGGAAGTTTCGTGCAGAGCTTTACTCTGCTCTGGTGGAATCTTGGTATTGTTTGGTCTGCTGGCATAGAAAGCATTTATGGTCAGAGAATTGAGAGTTTTTGGATTTCTGTAAATCTTTAAGAAAAGTGGAGCATAATTTAAGGTAAATAGTGCTGTTATAATAAGTGGTGTTATTAACTTGTGGTAATATGGAAAATATTGGTATATAATATTGGTTCATTTATAGAAAGTGATTGTTTTATTTAGCTAGATTAAGTTTAAGTTAAATGTTTCCTTTGTTAGGGTTGATTGCCAAGGTTACCACCAGAGCGGAGGAGTGAGGCGTCTCGGCCCAAGTTGTGGGTAAGATTTAAACTATGACTTGTTTAATTTAAATTAGGTTTCTGAAAATTAAATGAGGTTATTATATTGAATGGGTTTGGGTTGGGTATTTAATAAATTTTGTTAGATTAGGATATGAGCTGGACGTGTTGTAAATATTTGTGTATCGTACTTTTATCATGGGGATGGGGTTTGCTCAAGTTTGCTACTTCGCAGGTATCGGTGCTCTCCTTCTGATTGAGTCAAAGGTCAGGGTCTGGTTTCGTTGACTATATATATGGTCAAGTGTGTGGAGGCCTACCCCACACCCAGCGTTCGACGTTACGGATCGGCCGTTTGTCATCCTCAGGCCATTTTCCAGCTGCAACGGATTACCTGGTGCACGTTCGGCAACGAAGGACTGGCCGACGGCACAGGAGTCGTAGTGGGCTACCAACGAGGTGTGCACGTTCTTAGGCACGTTCGGCAGCGAAGGACTGGCCGACGGCACAGGAGTTCGTAGTGCGAGGTGTTTAGCCGGATAAAGACTATTTGGTCTAGACCTTGGCAGACCTGCTGGGAGTTGTCTGGCGTGCGTTAAAAAGGAAAAGAAAACATTTATTTAGCCAGTGTTTCTGTAGTATTATGCCCTCATTGAATTTATGAATTGTTGTAAATACGTGTATATATTTCACTAATTATAATTATAAGGTTTATTTTGAAAGCGTCTGTTAATTGTTCCTTAGTTTTGCACCTGTTGCCTTTTGTTATTAAGGTAACCCATCCCGAGATACTGTTGCCGGGTTTTTGGGTATAATTTGGTCAGAAATATTGTATGACAGCCTTAGTCACCCGGCACGGTAACATATTTGGCGCCCAACGTGGGGCCGTGACCAGGATATGGTGAGTGACTGTAATGTTAGGGGTGATTTTTATGGGAAAAGACCACAAGGCCAGGGAAAGAAACCTAAATGTTATTTGTGTGAGGAGGAAGGGCATGTCATATCTAGATGTCCTATGCTCGAGAATGCACGTGAGAATGTGAAAGGGAAACAGTCGATCGACGGTAATAAGGGAAACTAATTAGCCCCGGCTCTGGTAATTACGAGTCGGGGCTGTTGATAGAGGCGCTGAAAGTGAGGATGCAGGCAATAAGATTTTAAATTTGAATCCCGAGGCTGCTGAATTTGTTTCAAGTGAGCAGATGGGTGAAAGGGGGCAGGTAAGGGAGCAAATATCTTTGCCGCAGGTAGTACGTCGGAAGTGTAAAGTAGAAGTAAAGTTGACAGTACGGTGGTGTTTGCTATGGGGATGACTAAAAGCAATAATCAAGAGCTTGAGGCACAAGACTTGATGGAATTGGTAGTTCATTTGAATGGAGTTGGGGTGGTGGCAATGATTGATTCGGGAGCACAAATGGGTGTGATGGATACTAACCTTGCCACGAGTTTACCTGAGTTGTGTATGGAAGAATGCAAGATAAGGCTGCATGGAGTTGGGGTGGAAAGTGAGGGTATATTAGTGACAAAGAAGGTTGGAGTGAATGTGATGATACATGGTGTGAATTATGGAGAGAGTGAATTTTTGGTAGTTAACAATTCTGGTCAACCAGTAATTCTTGGGATTGATTTCCTGGTTAAAAATAAAATTAAACTTAATGTGGGTAGAAGATGCTTTAAAAGGGCTAATGAAAATGATGAGCAAGAGGAGCTGTATGTGGGTGTGAATGTGAATAAATGTTTGAGAATGGTCTCTTATGTTCCAATTTGTATGGCTGAGAACGTGATACTGGAAGAGGATAAATGGATTAGAGTTAAAGTTAGGAGGCCTATAATAGTTTTAAACCACGGGAATGTTGTGGGAATGTGAAAGGGACGACGATGATGTGTTTTGTCGATGGTGACTCTGTGAATCCGAAGTTTGATAAGTTATTGAGAGTTTGGCCTGGCTTGATTAACTGGGAAAGTGAAGAGTTTTATTTTAGTGAGAAAGTTGATACCTGGTAAATTAGGATTAAAAGAAAATGCAAGGATTACGACTGCGTATTCAATGGTTGATAATGCAAAGTTGGAAGAGCTCGATAAAGAATTTACTTACGCGGTGAACACGTTAGTACATGAAGCAGGTGGAATGAATGATTGTAAGGAATGGAATGAAGAATCCCTTCAGAGTAAAGTGTCTTTGTCTGATGTAATTAATGAGCAAGAGCGACAGGTCGTTTGGGGTGTGTTATGGAAACACAGGAATGTTTTTAGTAAAAGTGACTCGGATATTGGGCGCGCACGTATGACTCCATATAAGATTGTATTGAATGATTACACTCCGATATACCAGCGACCACGTAGATTTAATAGAGAAATGAATGAGGAGGTTGAAAAGCAGGTTAGAGAGTTATGTATGCGTGACATTGTGGAGCCCTGTGCTTCTGAATGGAGTTCTCCTATCGTGCCAGTTCGTAAAAAGGATGGGTCTATACGATTATGTGTAGATTATAGAAAACTGAACGTGGTTACTAAAGCAGATAGATTTCCTATGCCTAATTTGAGTGAAGCGGTGTTTGGGTTGCATGGTATGAAGTATTTCACTTCCATGGATTTGCTTCGCGGTTATTACCAGATGCCTGTAGAAGAGGAAAGTCGCGATTTCACTGCGTTTTCAACTGTAAGTGGTCAATATAGATTTAAAAGTTTGAGTTTTGGTCTAAAAACGGCACCAAGTGGGTTTCAAAGAGAAATGCAGAGAGTTTTGAATGGTTTGCCGTGGTCGCGGGTGGTAGTGTATATTGATGATATTTTGGTTATGTCCGAGTCCTTGAGTGAGCATATTGAGTTGTTGGACAAAGTATTAACGCGCTTGGAAGAAGCGGGAATGAAGGTCAAACCAAGTAAATGCCAATGGGTGAAGGAAGAAATTAAATTTTTGGGTCACATGGTAGGACGGAACGGTTTATCTAAATTGCCTGAGTATGTGGATAAAGTCACTAATTTTGAACGACCAAAAACGGTGAGTGACTTGCGTCGGTTTTTGGGATTGATTAATTTTCAAAGAAAATTCATTCAAAATTGCTCTGGTATCTCAGCACCGTTGTGTGAAATTACTGGTAGAAAGGGGAAAGAAGTGATTGAATGGACGGAGGAACGATTAAGTGCATTTGAGGAGTTAAAGGTACGTATGAGAGATGCTGTATCGTTAGCTTTCCCCGATTTTTCTGAAGGTGCGGAACGAATGGAATTATATGTCGATGCAAGTGGTGTGGGAATGGGTGCTAGTCTGTGTCAAAAGCAAGATGGGGTGGACAGGATAATAGCTTACGATTCACATGCATTTTCACCTGCCGAAAAACGGTATTCGACCATAGAACGTGAGTTAACTGCATTAAGGTGGGGTATAAAGGCATTTAGGCCATTTTTATTAGGTCGTAATTTTATCCTCTATACAGACCATCGTCCTTTGGTCTACCTGCATAGCATGAAGATGATTGATAGTCGTTTGGCAAGAACGTTAGAGGATATAAGTGAATATGATTTTGAGATTAGATATAAGGCAGGTCGTGAAAACATTGTGGCAGATGCGTTGTCTAGATGTTGTCAAGGAGTCATCGAGAATGAATGTATAATAAATGGGGATTTGGAAGGGCTGCCAGAAGGGTTGAGGATGATTAAGCGTGTTCAGGGAGGAGGCAACTCTTTGTATGAAAGTTTAAAAATAGTGTTGGATGAAAGGAGAATACCTAGTGTCCCTGATAGTGTGCAGGGTTTAAGAGAGTTGTTGGCGGACACATTAAGTAGGAATTATAAGAAATATGGGTTCAGTAGACGTGGCAAGGTGAAGCATCTTCGGTCCCTTCGAATATGTGGAACACTGCCTGTGCTAGAAATGTTGTTGGTTGCTAGTGATTTGTTTGGGGTTGAATTTTCGGTACATCATGGTACATGTTGTACAGTTGCGTATGTGGGTCCCGATGTGAAAGAGAGATCAGATTTAGTGAGTGTGCATTTGCAGTGTTTGGCAGGTGTGCATTTTAATCCAGTTTTGAATGACGGAACGTTTGACTGTGAAAATGTTATTGAAGGAGTGGAATGGGATGATTGCAAATTGGAAGGACAGATCAGAGAAAATGGAGTACCGTTAGAAAGTAACAACGAGGAGGTGCAAATGAATTTGTTTATGAAAGAGAGCGAATCTAATAATAGGTATTGTTGCGGTCACGATGGGGCTTTTGTCGCTTGGACAAATATTCGTATTGACGGTTACACTTACTGTGCATTTTTGGATACTGGTTCAGCTGTTAGTTTGGTACGAGAATCTGTGTTTGAGGAGGCGAAAGTTCAGGAGTTTCGAATGAGACAGTTGGGTATAGATGTGAAACTGAAAGGAATTGGATCAGAATGTGTGCATTCGCGAATAGGTATAACGTTAGATATTATGTCTGACAAGCAGGTAGTGACAACACCATTGGTTGTGGTACCGGATAACTGTATTCCTGGTTGTTTTCTGTTAGGAATGAATTATTTGGTTAAGGCTAGTGTAGAGTTAGATTTTGGTGAAGGGTTATTAGTCTATGGGACTGTAGGGCAAGCAGTGGATATTTTTAATGTCACGGTTGGATTAGATGGTAGAAATGTTGAATCGGAAACTGAGGATATTCGATCAGATGTGGAGATAGGGGATGGTGATGTAGATTTGAGTTATAGTGACAGTGTGACGTTCAGTTTAGTTGAAAACATGTTAGCCAGGGATGTGGTTCTGAAGTTACAAAATAGATCTAATGTAATTAGTAGATTGAGAGAAAAGGTTGCAAAGGGTAGCACAATGGTGGAAGACCGTATGTTGGTAGAGTTTAGACGATATTTTAAAGACTTGGTAGTGAATAATAAAGTTTTGTTTAGAAAAATCAGTGAGAGTGAGTTTGCTGTAGTAATAGGCTTTAGGCAGTTAGTTCACGTAGTTGTTGTTTCATAACCAGTTAGCCCACATTGGAAGAGATAAGTTATTGCATGTAGTTTCAAAGTATGTATGGCACCCTAAACTATATATGATAGTCAATGACGTGTGTAGAACGTGTGAAAGATGCCAGAAGATGAAGATTGGTCACCAAGTGGTATATCCCCCAATATGGAAGATAGAGGTAAAGGTCCCTTTGAACTTGTAGCTGTAGATTTGTTAGCCTTGCCTAAGACACCGAGAGGTTATGTTGCATGCTTAGTTGCAGTTGACCATTGTAGTAAATGGGCAGTAATAAAACCATTGAGAGATAAGACTGCCAAATGTGTAACTAAAGCTTTTGAAGAGCATGTCTTACCCAGTTTTGTACGTATTCCTTCAAAGATTCTTTCCGATAATGGAAAAGAATTTAGGAGCGAGTGTTTTACTACTATGCTAGAAAAATTTGGAATTGGGCATGTGTATAGTAGTCCATATAAACCTGCTGCGAATGGTGCAATAGAGAGAGTGAATAGAACGTTAGCGGAATTCTTGAGGAATTTGTGTGAAAAGGGGTATGACTGGGATGTTTGGCTGCCTAGAGCAATCTTAGTCTACAATAACACGCTCCATGCGGAAATTGGAATGACTCCGGCTGAGAAAATACTGTGCGAAATTCATGAGAGAGGGAAAATGTTACCAGTTACACAAGAGGAACAAATGCAGTGGCGGGAAGGCCATCCTAATTGGGTACCGTATGGGAAGGGTGTGAAAGTAAAGAAAAAGATTGTAACAGTTGACAGATCATTGGAAAGAAAGATGGAAGGCAGGTATGAAGGTCCATTCACAGTGGTGGAAGTGTTGTCAAGGGGTATGGCTTATGTAATTGAGGGTCAAGGAAGACGAATGAATGTCCACTTTTCTCATTTAAAGTTGTGGGTGGATCCGCCTTTGTATCTTCGTGAATACTGGGAGCGACAGAAAGGTGTGTATGAGAGGTTAGAGCCTGAGCGGGGATGTTTTGAAGAGGAAAGGCATCCTTATGTTCATGGATCGAAAATGGATTCCGGTATTAAATTTGGGTACAGGTATGATGGTGAACTTGCAGAATCCGAGGAGTCTCAGGTGAGATGCAGTTAATTTCCACAGTGAGACAGATCCACCTCGTCGAATCAGTGGAGTACGTGCAAAAAGTTGGCTGTTTGTAAGGTTAACCAGGTAAAGGTGGCTCATAAGTCAATTCAGACAGAATCCAGTACAAGAGAGGTGGCAGTTCAGGTTGAAGGAGGAAGTACAGTACTTCCATTTGATTTCGAGATGGGGGATTGGTTCGAGACGTTCCAGGAGGATTTCAGCGATTTTGGGAGGACGAAGAAAGAAGCATAATAGACGAGAGGAGATGGAGTGAGGCTTTAGACTTGTGTAGTAGTAAAATAGAACATGCGAATAGTTTACCTCAAGTGAAAGAAGCGTACACGTTATGCTCCTCGGAACTAATTTTGAGTGAATCTGAGGATGGACATATAGAGAGGAAAGAGGTAAGAGAACAAAATACCGAAGTCGATATTAGTGAGGTAGCCATGAGATTAGGTATAACGTCTGGGGAGGAGAGTGGAAATTTTACTACTTTTTATAAAGATTTATCAGATACGAATAAACAAGAAGGCGAGAGAGATGAGGATCTGAATCCTGATTTTAAACGGGTTACAAGATCAAAATTATTATTACAAGATTTACCATGGGTCCAGGAGCGTGTATTAGAATACGAAGTAAAACGAAAAACAAAATCTAAACTGTTAAAGGACGGCAATAAGTCAGCGTAGGATTTGAAAAGATACAGGTTAAATAGTTTTTAACTTTTGTGGAAATATTTTAAGTTTTATTATTAGTTTTCTTCTTAAGATTGGTTTCCAATCTTGAGAGGGGAGAAATGTAACAGTGTTGGTAATTTTTCCATGTTTTGTAAAGATTATTTTTTAATTTTTGTATTCTGTATTTTTTGGTTCGGCTTTATTAACTATGTACAGTAACTCTTTATGGAAATTTTGATATAGTTGCTATGTGTATGTATACTAAGTGAAACGCAAGTGTTAGAGATTTTATAACGTATTTTTGTTTTCATGTATTACATAATGGTAAAAATTAATTATTGGGGTCAATGTGTAGGTGGTTGGTAAAAACCTTCTAGAAGTTTCGTGCAGAGCTTTACTCTGCTCTGGTGGAATCTTGGTATTGTTTGGTCTGCTGGCATAGAAAGCATTTATGGTCAGAGAATTGAGAGTTTTTGGATTTCTGTAAATCTTTAAGGAAAGTGGAGCATAATTTAAGGTAAATAGTGCTGTTATAATAAGTGGTGTTATTATTTGTGGTAATATGGAAAATATTGGTATATAATATGGTTATTTATAGAAAGTGATTGTTTTATTTAGCTAGATTAAGTTTAAGTTAAATGTTTCCTTTGTTAGGGTTGATTGCCAAGGTTACCACCAGAGCGGAGGAGTGAGGCGTCTCGGCCCAAGTTGTGGGTAAGATTTAAACTATGACTTGTTTAATTTAAATTAGGTTCTGAAAATTAAATGGGTTATTATATTGAATGGGTTTGGGTTGGGTATTTAATAAATTTTGTTAGATTAGGATATGAGCTGGACGTGTTGTAAATATTTGTGTATCGTACTTTTATCATGGGGATGGGGTTTGCTCAAGTTTGCTACTTCGCAGGTATCGGTGCTCTCCTTCTGGTTGAGTCAAAGGTCAGGGTCTGGTTTCGTTGACTATATATATGGTCAAGTGTGTGGAGGCCTACCCCACACCCAGCGTTCGACATTACGGATCGGTCGTTTGTCATCCTCAGGCCATTTTCCCGCTGCAACGGATTACCTGGTGCACGTTCGGCAACGAAGGACTGGCCGACGGCACAGGAGTCGTAGTGGGCTACCAACGAGGTGTGCACGTTCTTAGGCACGTTCTGCAGCGAAGGACTGGCCGACGGCACAGGAGTTCGTAGTGCGAGGTGTTTAGCCGGATAAAGACTATTTGGTCTAGACCTTGGCAGACCTGCTGGGAGTTGTCTGGCGTGCGTTAAAAAGGAAAAGAAAACATTTATTTAGCCAGTGTTTCTGTACTATTATGCTCTCATTGAATTTATGAATTGTTGTAAATACGTGTATATATTTCACTAATTATAATTATAAGGTTTATTTTGAAAGCAGCCTGTTTATTGTTCCTTAGTTTTGCACCTGTTGTCTTTGTTATTAAGGTAACCCATCCCGAGATACTGTTGCCGGGTTTTTGGTATAATTTGGTCAGAAATATTGTATGACAGCCTTAGTCACCCGGCACGGTAACAGTATATTAATGTAGTATTTTCATATAACAATATTGTGAAAAATATCACAGTAAAAAATAGCCCTACCAATAATTCACGTATTATCTATAAAATTGGTTGTAAACAATGTGATTCCTTTCACATTGGTCAGACGGGAAAGGATTTGCACACGCGTGTAAAACAGCATCAATATTCCGTTAGAACGGGACAGTCGTCCATTACCCTTTTTGTCCATTTGTCAGAGTTATCCCACTGTATTGATTGGAATAATGCTTCAGTTTTGTTTCACTCTAGCAACATTGTCAACAGAAATATTCTTGAGTCTGCTATTATCCAACTTACAAATAACTTTAACATGAGCAAAGGTCTTTTTCAACTCGATCCCGTTGTTTAGAATTCGTTCAGAACGGATTTAGACAAGACGGGTAGAGTGCTAAAACTTTGGTAATTTTCCCTTATAATTTTTTATGCTTCTCTTACAATTTTTTTTTTGTGACCTATATATCATTCAGGCCTTATCTATAAAATTGGTTGTAAACAATCCATTTGATCTTGTGCTGAATTCATTCAGAACGGATTTAGACAAGAAGGGCAGAGTGCTAAAACTTGAGTAGTTTTCCTTTATAAATTTGTATGCTCCTCTTACAATTTTTATTTTTCAATTTATTTTTATATATATTTTTTTACCTATATATCATTCAGGCATTAACTATAAAATTGGTTGTAAGCAATCCATTTGATCTTGTTGAATTCGGGCAAAGTGCTAAAATTGGTAGTTTTCCTTACAAATTTGTATGCTCTTCCCACAATTTTTATTTCTCTCTCTCTCTCTCTCTCTCTCTCTCTCTCTCTCTCTCTCTCTCTCTATATATATATATATATATATATATATATATATATATATAATATTTGTAATCTGTATATAATCTTGCTCTTTATTTACTTCAGTGTTCCTAAGGGTGTCATTAGACGAAAGCGCTTGAGCACCATTCTGTGTTCCCTTTCCTTCGTGATTTTATTCATCATAAATATTTTCACGTTATTTTCGTGAAATAATTTTCATATATATATATATATATATATATATATATATATATTAGTGATGGGACGATTGTCATATTTCATACAATCGCTGTTGCGATTGCGATTGTCAGAATTTGAAAATCGCGCGATTGCGATTGCGATGTTTTAGCTTTAGCCTCACATAACGCTCATTTATGCTTTAAATATACCTAAACGCGTTACCTACCATAGGGTTAGCTTGATTTTTTAACATTCCAATTTTACATAGAGCAAATAAAGAGGTGTACTTATTGTTATTATTAAACCAATTTTGTATTCTGTTTTCAACTAATTCGCAACCCGTTTCATTCTGTTTTTGACTTATTTATTATTTATTTATTATTCCGTATTGTTGTTAGCTAAACTTTCCTTTAAGTACGCATGAAAGAGCAGCTTTCATAGCAACTTTTGTAGAGATTTAAATCTTTTGTTCACAATCGCAACAATCGCACTCATTAAATGCGATTGCAATTGCGATTGCGATTGTAAAAAATGTGCGATTGTATCGCGATTGCAATGCATCGTCCCATCACTAATATATATATATATATACATACAAGATGGCCCAAAAGGTACCTACCAAGTTTAAGCCTTTATTTCACTAAAACTATTGAGAGTCCAAAGATAGTTCAAACGCCATTCAAATCAGCGTCTCAAGCCATTTATATGACAATGTGTTCGATGTGCTGTTCCTCCACTTCGCCGATTTTTCACAACCTCATCCCAAAATTCGATACCACGCTGTGGAGAACCTCTGTCGGAATGTCGACGATTGAACGTTCAATCGATGATTTCAGCTTCTCCAAAGTCTTTGGCTTGCTCTGGTAAACTCTATCTTTGAGGTATCCCCAATAAAAGCAGTCACGCGGGTTGAGGTCAGGCGAATAGGCAGGTCAATCAATGCCGCTTCCATAGTGCTTCCGATAGTCCAAACTGATAGTAAACAAATGACGTCAGAAGTATAGTGTGTCAGCAAATTTTCATCGAATTCTATTCATTTGTTTCGCAGAAAATGTAAGTTAGTGTTGGTAGGTACCTTATGGGCCACCGTATATATATATATCCCTCCTCCTTCCCCAATTCCTTATAATCCCCCCTTCCCCAATCGCCCTCACCATCTTATCTTATCTTATCTTATCTTATGTTTTCTCGTTTTGTGCTTAAATCAGTCTAGCCTCGGAAATTGCAGTGAAAGGTTAGTTAGTTTCATTATTCCAGTGTATTAATTTCACATTTACTATATGTATTTAAAAATAGCTTCTTAATTTTAAATGTAAATCTGTATAACTTAGAATTTAACCCTCTTTTTTCAGTCTTTTAAAGTTTGCCTTTATGAATAGGTTATAGAAATTTTCTTTGTCTGGTTTTTCATTCAATTATTGATTTTAATTTCACATTGTTATCATACAGCCTGAAGATGAGCGTATTTGCTCGAAACGTTGCGCATTAAAGAAGACTTTTCATGGCATTTACATTTCTCCTTGTCATTGGATTTCTCCTAAATATTAAATTGAAGCTCTGTAGAAGCAACCCGCATGATTATATATATGTATATTATATATGAATGAAAATGAAAAGGTTTATTGGCAGACTGTAGTCCATATGACAAATATTATTAATACAATGACAGTTCATATACTAAGGATAGAAATATATACAATTGATTAGAAATAATACTGTAATGTCGAAGTTAAGTGGAGCTACAGGCAGACGTTTTCGTACCAAGAAGTCCATAGCTTAGAGGATAAATGGCAGGACTCGTGGATAGCTTGGATGATCGGGTTGGTTGATTTTTTTAATTCTTTGCATTAGACTGTGTTGAGCACGTCTTGTTACCTCCGGGAAGCTCGGGACATTGCGAGTAGCAAACATTTGCGAAGCTGAGCATTATAGAAAACTGATGTGTGGGTAGTTGGGAGGTAATGAAAATGGTTCATTGAGTAGGTAGGTAGTTAATCTAACAATTATTAAATTCCTTTTATGTCAATAACTGGGTGGATGAAACCAATTGGTTGCTCACCAGAGTTAATCTCCACACTAGTATTTATATACTGTGTGACAAGAGCGTGCTCGGTAATAGATATACATTACCGATCAACCAACCAAAAAAACCAAGAGGACACTGGTGGAAAAAGCCCCGCGAAAAAAGAGATAAGGGAGAATGAAAACGAGGAACGGGGCCATGGCCGTAACTACGTATGAGGTCACCGAGGTCCGGACCTCGGTAATTATTTCCTAAAAAAAAAAAGAGACTGAACCGTTCTCCGTGTATGAAACGCATATTACCGCTTTTCTTTTGAAAAGAGGGAGCGTCGAGCGTGTATTAAACATTAGAGGGCTTTTATTATAGACAAGGGTTTTGTGTTTAGTGTATAGCTTGGGTTGTGTTTGTAGATGTCATTTTGGTCTGAATTTTGCTCGTCCCGCCGCGCTCGAAAAAAATCTGGACCTCACTAATTTCTAAACCCTAGTTAGGGCCCTGAACGGGGCGAAAGGACGGAGCGAGAGAAGGGAGAAGAACAAACAACGGAAAAAAGATCCTCTCCAGCAAGTACGCTCTCAACAATTAAACAAAAAGGGGAAAAGGGACTCTCTAATAACTAGCAGTAAGTGACTAATTCTGTTTTTAACCAAGTTAGAAGTAAACGCCGTAAATTAAGCTGGGTCAGACAAATTAGGCCTACATTGTGGTCTAAGACCTAACATCAACTCATAGCTTAACAAAGGTGAAGGTAGATTGCCCTAACCTAATTTGGTGAGGAATCCTACTGTGGACCTCAATTTATCTGCCCGCTCTGGACCATTTCCGGAATCTCTAGGCTGACCCCTACAAGGCTAGACTTAATCTACTCTGTAGTTAGACTGGAGATATTAGGGATGGGTTAATTGAGGACCAATTCATACAGAGCATTTTTCACAGCATCTCGGGGGTAATTTATGTAAGAGTCTAAAAGACCTGTTGTACAGCAAATTTAGAGTTCTGCCAGAACCTTTTTTATAATCCACCCACAGTTGCTGTCCGTATATATTACTGCAGAAAGTACGAAAGAGAGTGTCTTTAGCTTCACTTGTAAAAGAATCGAAAGTTCCTTATGGTCATATTCGCTTTAGCACACAGGCTTCGAGATTGTTTTCTTATATCCAAGTCATCACTCAAGGAGCTGGTAATAGTTTGACCCAAATACTTAAACTCTTGAACTTCCTCAATTACTTCACCATTCATTTTAAACCATATATCAGCTGGCTGATTACAGCTTTTAGGATGAAATTGCATATATATATATATATATATTATATATATATATACAGGGTGTTTGAAAACTTTCTGTACAAATTGTAATGGGGGATAGGCAACACCAAGACAAACCCTTTTCGTCTATAAGTGTATGTCCGCTGACGTCACCATTCGGCGCGAGAGGGCGCCGCTGCAATTGGCTAAAAGGTGAAGTGGGCTAGACTCGCGCTTGCCACGGGCATTCTTAAATCGGACGTAGTACGCGTAACATGGAGCGCTTCACGACTGCTGAGATGGCTGACATGCATATGGTGTATGGGGCTGCCAATGGAAACGGAAGAGCTGCTGTGAGGTTGTACCGACAGCGTTTCCCAAACAGACGTGTGCCAAACAACCAAACGTTTGCGCATTTGCATCGGCGACTGCGAGAAACTGGAACATTCCGTGCAAACATGCATGACACTGGTCGGGAGAGAAACGTGCGCACTCCTGACATGGAAGAAGAAATCCTACGGCGATTTGAGGACAATCCAAGCGCAAGCACGCGAGGTGTTGCACGTATCCTCGGTGTGAACCACGACCTGGTCTGGAGAGTGTTGCACGAGCAGCAGTTACATCCGTTTCATCGTCAGAGTGTCCAGGCATTACAACCTCGGGATTACCCTCTTCGTGTGGAATTCGCACGCTGGTTTCTGCAGCAGACAGCGGTGCAGCCTAATTTTCCGGCTTATGTGCTGTTCTCAGATGAGGCCTGTTTCATACGTGAGGGTGTGTTTAACATGCACAATTCTCACGTGTGGGCGCACGCAAATCCACATGCTACACGGGTGCATGCTCATCAAGAACGGTTCGCCGTCAATGTTTGGGCGGGTATCGTCCATGGCAAGTTACTGCTCGTGCAACACTCTCCAGACCAGGTCGTGGTTCACACCGAGGATACGTGCAACACCTCGCGTGCTTGCGCTTGGATTGTCCTCAAATCGCCGTAGGATTTCTTCTTCCATGTCAGGAGTGCGCACGTTTCTCTCCCGACCAGTGTCATGCATGTTTGCATGCAGAGCTGGGCAATAAATACATTGAATGTATTTAAATACTAAATACATGGGAGAAATGTATTTAAATACTAAATACTAAATACATTTTACGAATGTATTTAGATACTAAATACAAAATACATCAATTGTATTTAAATACATTTGTAAATACATTTTAAATACATACAAATTTTAACATATGCATTCACTAATTCACTAAGCCATGACACGCACACGATAAAGAAATCAACCGCTTTCGACTAAGAGTGGCACACAACTGATTGAACTGACACGTTGAAACATGAACCATGCTGTACTACACTGTCGACGCGTCGTACTGTGCTAGTACAGAACGTGTATTAAACCAGTAAAAGTATTTACATTTTTATATTTTGAGTATTTAAATACATTGTATTTAAATACTATATTTAAATACATGAAAAACAATGTATTTATAAATACAGTTCTAAATACACAAATGTATTTAAATACAAATGTATTTAAATACTGCCCAGCTCTGTTTGCATGGAATGTTCCAGTTTCTCGCAGTCGCCGATGCAAATGCGCAAACGTTTGGTGGTTTGGCACACGTCTGTTTGGGAAGCGCTGTCGGTACAACCTCACAGCAGCTCTTCCGTTTCCATTGGCAGCCCCATACACCATATGCATGTCAGCCATCTCAGCAGTCGTGAAGCGCTCCATGTTACGCGTACTACGTCCGATTTAAGAATGCCCGCGGTTGGCTAATTTATCTCACATAAAAATAGTAAAAGTGGGCGGTAGGCATAAAAAGGTTGAAGGGCACTGACTTAAACAGTAGGATGCATGATAAGTAAATTGTACGATGATCGCAATGACAGGGTGATACAAAATTACAGTATTTGATACAACACTAGAACGAGGCCTACTGCAGTCTTAACGGGAAAGTTAGTTTGAACGGTATTGAAAGCACTTTTAGGTATAGCCTAATCACGCCGTTGCGGTTACGCTCTGTAGGCTTAGCGAGCATTGCTTAAGAACGAGGCACAGAGAGCTTACCGACAATGTTGAAAATACATTTTCAGGTAGAGATGCTTGAAGGTTGACCTTGTAGAACAGTGCCCTTCAACCTTTTTATGCCTACCGCCCACTTTTACTATTTTTATGTGAGATAAATTAGCCAACCGCCCACCAAAATTAAAAATCCAACAAACATATATTAAAAATTATGTATGGTACATTATATATATTATATAATAAAACATTATGCATTTACCTTTAATTTAGTGAGATCCTTGTGCTTGATGCTTGGAAACTAAATTCCGAATGTTTGGCTCGAATTTGGTGAGGAACAAACGAATGTCCCCTCTTTCAGTGATTTTTAAAGCATTCCTGTTTTTGGTAAGAATGTGATTCACAGCACTAAAACCTGATTCAACTAGGTACGAAGTAGGAAAAGCGATCAGTAATTTAAAAATCTTTTTGACATCTTTTTATTTTGCCAAAGCTGCATATAATCACCGTTATTGAAATTTCCCTGGCTTTCCTCTGTAGCTGGTTCCTTCTTGGTGCTACTTGTAGTTGCCGGGAAGAATGAAGGATACGAGAGGCAAGCTATCGCTTTGTTGGGTATCTCTTTTAGGGGCCTCTCGTGTCCTCTTCTCTCCCTGTCGTTTGGGGGGTTGGCGTCTTGAAGGAAAAGCCGGTCGTTTTCAGAGTTTATTGAGTTCTTGGTTGGCTGAGGTTATTTTACAGAAGATTTTGTTATTTTATTACAGCTGAATTAATTAAATATATATATATAAATTTATGTACAATACTTATTTATAAAGATTATATATGATTCTTAAAATTACACAATGATAAAATATATACAATTTGGTACGCGCAAAATTGGTTTGTCGGTAACTAATATAAAAATAATATAAATGCGGAAAATTAACTGCGCGGCCCCACACTACTGCCCACCCCGAGAAGCGGAGCACGTATATCAAAAGTAGAAATATTCGGGTCTTGATTTGAATCGGATCCTTCGTCCAGCTCGCGTTGATCCTCGGTCGGCCTCGTTTCCGGTTGTTGCGTTGTCCTGCGCGCCCGTCCTGAGGTCTGTATTTGCTACCTCCGAGGTGCGTCCTCCATCGTCCTTTTTCCTTGCGTGCTTTTTCTCCGATCCGATGTCGTCCGATTGTGCGCCCGGTACCTGTGTGGGACCTGAAACTATATACGCCGGTTTTAAACGATTAATTGAAATGGCTTCTGATGATCCGTTGTTTTTTCTATTACGAAGTACTTATCGTGGCGTTCGAGAACACGGAAAGGTCCTTGATATGGTGCCTCGAATGGTTTTCGAACGCGGTCGATGCGTACCCATACGTGGCTTGATTTGTGGAGTTCCGATGGAATGAATGATTTGGGGGCTGAGTGAATGTTTCCTTGAGAGAGTTGGGCGAAATCGATTTGCGTCATTTTCTTGGCTAATTCGGAGATGAATTTTGAATTGGATTTTGACGACGAATTGGCGATCATTGGCCTCGGGCATAATAGGGTGGTTCCGGTGACGGTGGTGAACGGTGAATAACCCGATTCGTTGGGGAGACTGCGTAAACCAAGGAGAACTATGGGTAAAGCGGGGAGCCAATCTTGTTTTCGAGCGATGATTGCTGTCTTGATGGTGCGATGAGATCTTTCAATTATTCCGTTGGTCTGAGGGCGATACGACAAAGTTCTTAGTCGGTGAAATCCGATGAGAGCTGAGAGTTCCCTAAAGAGTTCGGATTCGAATTGGGATCCGCGGTCCGTTATGACTTGCAGTGGTACACCAAATCTTGAAATCCATACATCGAGAAATGCGTGTGCTATTGATGTGGCTGTAGTATCAATCAGAGGATATGCTTCTATCCATCTTGTGGCACGATCGATGCAGGTTAGGAGATATCTATATGGGGAAGGATATGTTTGACCGGGCAAAGTGGTTGGCGGTAAGGGACCGACGATGTCGATATGTACCGTTTCAAATCTTGAACTTGGTAAATCGAAGGGGGTTATTTCTGATTTTGTATGGCGAGAAATTTTTGAGGATTGACATGATTCACAATTTCGGGACCAAGTTCGAATATCCTTATTCATTGAGGGCCAAAAGTATCTTGATTTAATGATACGAAGTGATTGCTTGATGCCTGGATGAGAAATATTATGAAATTGATTGAAGATGGAAGATCGATGCTGCTTGGGAACAAAAGGACGGGGATATGGCGTGGATGTATCGCAATATAAAGTTGTATTTTCTGGAAACGGGAACGGCTTGAGACGTGGGAGAAATTCTTGCGTTTCTTGATCTTTTTGTTGAGATTCCGCGATTGCTGATAAATCGAAAGCGTCGATATGTACTGCGTTTACGTTGCGTGAAAGGCAGTCCGCTACGACGTTTTCGGATCCACAGATATGTATTACATCGCATACGTATTCCGTGATGGCAGACCAATGACGTTGTTGTCGGTCTGTCTTGGCTCGTAAGGGACTCTTGTAGGCAGAAACCATCGGTTTGTGATCCGTGAAGAGTATTACTTGACGACCTTCTAAAAATTGACGGAAATGCAGGACGGCTAGGTATGCTGCGAGTAATTCTCTATCGTATGCGGCGTACGCTTGCTGAGTTGTAGTTAATTTCTTGGAAAAGAAGGCGATGGGAACTGGTGTGCTGTCGATTATTTGATGAAGAACTGCTCCAGCTGCTATTTGTGAGCAGTCCGTAACTAAATGAAGGATTGAGCTTGATGGAAGAGGATGACAAAGCGTAACGGCGTTCCGTAGTGCATCCTTGACATCTTGAAAAGCTTGAATTGCTTCGTCGTTCCACTGTAGACTTTTGCTTTTGACTTGAGTTCTGACAATTTCACTTAAAGGTGAGACTAAATCGGCGTAAGGGGTATCATATGGCGATAGAATCCCGTCATTCCTAGGAATCTTCTGAGGCTTTGGTAATCTTGCGGTTGGGGAATATCTTGAATTTCGGAGACTTTGTTTACAGGAGGACGAATGCCTGCTGGGGAAACTTCATGACCCAGAAATTCAATTTTGGATTGCTGAAATATGCATTTTTCTAAGGAAATTCTTAAATTGTGTTCTTGAAGGATCTTGAATACGCCTTCTAAGTCTTTCAAATGGTCAACTGCGTTATTTGAATGGACTAAAATATCGTCGTCGAGATACACAAATACGCAGTCAACTCCTCTGAAAATTGTATCCATGAAACGTTGAAATGTTGCAGGGGCGTTTCTTAAACCAAATGGCATGTATAAATACTGAAATAAACCAAATGGAGTTTGTTATAGCCGTTTCTCGATATCTTCTGGGTGGACTGGAATTTGGTGATATGCTCTGACTAGATCGATTTTGCTAAAGCATGATTTTCCGTGCAGAGATGTTGACAGACTTCTTATATGAGGAAGTGGATATTTGTCCGGTTTCGTGACAGCGTTTAGGCTTCTATAATCACCACACGCCCGCCATTCGCCTGGTATCTTCTTCGGAACGAGATGTAACGGTGAGGCACATGGTGATTTTGAGGGTTCTATAATTCCATCTTGAAGTAAGTGTTTGAAAGTAGCCTTAGCTGAGGATAATTTATCGGGTGGAAGACGTCGAGGGCTTGTAAACACTGGTGGTACGCTGCCAGTGTCGATGGTATGCTTGACAGTGTTGGTGGAAACTTTCTGCGGTTGAGCTGGTTTCAGTAGTGAGGAGTACTTGTCAAGCAGGTTCCTGATTTCTTGAGGTAATTTGTCGGTAGGGTTAATATTGATGAGGTGAAGGTCTTTGGATTGCACAGGTTTAGTAGTGGCTTGAAGAGTTGTTGCTCTATCCTTCAAAATGCCATGCTTGCAGTCCACAAGGATGTCATAATGGGATAGAAAATCGGCGCCGAGAAGTGGACTGGAGACTTGGGCGACGACGAATGGCCACCTGAATATTCTTCGTAATTTAGGAATTGATATGTCCAGTGTTACTTCTCCGAATATTTCGAGCGGCTGACCGTTTGCGGTGGAAATCTTTACTGCGGTTGGGTGGAGTTGACAATCATTGACACAAGTTGGTGGTAAAATTGAGATGCTCGCTCCTGTGTCAATGATAAAATTGACCTTCAGACTGGCGATGCGAGCTGCGACTGAGATCAGCGGCAGGCCTGACGTCGCGTTAATCACAGCCTGCTTATCTAGTTTTCCGACGTTTCTCTTGATGGTGAGGAAGATCTTGAATTTGGGCGTGACGAGGGGAGCAGCTTGGCGTCATCTTTATTTGGCCATTTGCACCATGGCCTGCAGGTCCTTGCTTGGGGGCCATAATAAAGGTGCGCGCGGCACACCACCGGCCGCTGATTCTCGCTGAAAGGTTTTAGGCCGATGGGGATATTCGTTCTTGGGCTTGTATTGGCTCGAGTTGACGTTGGCGCCGCGTAGCAGCTTTGTTGAGCGAACGGTATTAACTCATCGGCTAGTTTGCCGAGTTGAGTTAGCGTCAGTTCCTTTTGTGCTGCTACGACGGGCGCTATTGAGGATGGGAGCGCCTGGATGAATTTATGCTTCACCAAATCATCGCTGACGCCCACCTTCAGTGCCGTTTGGTGGATATCTTGAAGGAATTGGGAGGGCTTTCCAGTGAGAGGAGTGTTGGAGATGAGTCGTTCGAAGAGTTCTGGCTTCGTCTTTTCGTAATGACTCACGATTTCTTCTTTTAAATCGGTGTACGACTTGTTGGAGAGAGTTGCTGCTGAAATTCGTGAGACGACTTCGGGGGGTAACGAGGCTAGAACATGGAAAAATTTGGTCTCTTCGGATGTTATTCTGGAAATGTGGAATTGTGCCTCCATGATGGAGAACCATCCTGCGGCCGACGCTTCAGAGAACGTGGGTGGCTTGATGGTGACATGGTGCACTCCTGATTCAACAGATTCCATCTTGCGGGAATGTAATTCGGGTCTGCTGCTGCTTTGGTTCCGACCGGCTACTACGGGTGGGCGGCGAAGAGGCGTGGCTTCGGTTTGTTCCGCCCGGTGACTGAAGGATGCTGCTTCCGCTGGCTGCTTCGGGTCACTCCGGGGTCACCAATTGTAGCTGGTTTTCTTGGTGCTACTTGTAGTTGCCGGGAAGAATGAAGGATACGAGAGGCAAGCTATCGCTTTGTTGGGTATCTCTTTTAGGGGCCTCTCGTGTCCTCTTCTCTCCCCGTCGTTTGGGGGGTTGGCGTCTTGAAGGAAAAGCCGGTCGTTTTCAGAGTTTATTGAGTTCTTGGTTGGCTGAGGTTATTTTACAGAAGATTTGTTATTTTATATACAGCTGAATTAATTAAATATATATATATAATTTATGTACAATACTTATTTATAAAGATTATATATGATTCTTAAAATTACACAGTGATAAAATATATACAATTTGGTACGCGCAAAATTGGTTTGTCGGTAACTAATATAAAAATAATATAAATGCGGAAAATTAACTGCGCGGCCCCACACCTCATCATATCTGAGTTCTAATAGCTCCTCTTGACATGTTACATCAGCTTCAGTAACATTTGCAGTAAACGGGTTTACCATCCAATCCAATTATTGAGATGATCAATAAACCTTTGTGTATCAATTGTTGTTGCGAAAAATGCTCTGTTTGAATTGGTCCACAATTAACCCACCCCTTATATCTCCAGTCTAACTATAGAGTAGATCAAGTCTAGCCTAGAGGGGTCAGCCTAGAGATTCCGGAAATGGTCCAGAGCGGGCAGATAAATTGAGGTCCACAGTAGGATTCCTCACAAGATTAGGTTAGGGCAATCTACCTTCACCTTTGTTAAGCTATGAGTTGATGCTGGGTCTTAGGTCACAATGTAGGCCTAACTTGTTTGACCCAGCTTAATTTAATGTTCTTAACTGTTTGGTGTTAAAACTCATATTAGTCACTTACTTTTAGTTATTACAGTCTCTCCCTTCTCCGGTTGTCTCATTCGAGAGCGTACTTTGCTGGTACGTCCTCTCGCCCCGTTCTTCGTTTTTGTTCCCCCTTTGTTCTCCTCTTCGCGGGGCTTCTTGTACCAGCGTTGTCTTGGTTTATTCCTCGGTTGGTTGAGCGGTAATGTATCACCATTACCGAGCACGCTCCTCCCACACAGTATATAAATACTAGTATGGAGAATAACTCTGGTGAGCAACCAATTGGTTTCCTCCACCCAGTTATTGACATAAAAGGAATTTAATGATTGTTAGATTAACTACCTACCTACTCAGTGAACCATTTTCGTTACCTCCCAACTACCCACTCATCAGTTTTCCATATACTGGGGGCCCCGGGAGATAAAAATTTTGGTGTCATTGTCACCAATTTTTGTCTGAGTGTAGACTAGCTAACTATTTAACTGTAAATGCCTGTTAATCTGATTAACAGTGCCTATCCTCACCTTCTCATTGAGAAGGTGTAGCATTTAATTAGAAGAGAAAATATACATCCATAGGATGAAACTGTCTATGGTCTTTACCATAAGAAAAGAAAAAATGAAAGTTAGAAGATAAAATTACAATTCCCCAGCATCTATTTTTGTTGTAAAAATAGTCGCGCCTTTAATGCTGTTTGTCGCTGAGGTCTTGTGTCTGTCAATGTTGTAGTAGGATGCGTTACCACTACTGTCAAAGGAATAGTTACTGGAAGTTCAGTGTTTCCAGTTGTTACTGTCAGTGGAGAAGGTTCTCCAAAGTCCATTGTTTTGGGTCCAGACTCTAAAGGGTACAAAAGAGAAATGTCTCTTGTTGTGTCACCCGTTGAAGTCCTTAATTTGACCACTCTTGTTACCCCGTCTGCCCCTGGTCTGAGTTCTGAAACTCTAGCCAGAGGCCAGTTTTGTCTTGGAGTACTGTCATGTATGAGAACAAGGTCCCCTACCTTTATTGTGTCAGACCAATCCTTCTTAGTCATTTGTTTATGTCTCTCCCTTAGACCCATCAAGTACTCAGTTTTCCACTGTTTAATGAAATGAGCTTTAACTCTAGTTAAATGTTGTAACTTAGTCTGGAGCTCATCATGTCGTTGAGTCCAGTTTGGGTCTTCTGAAGAGTCTATATTGTAGTCCGGCAGGAGACTAACTTGTCTCCCCGAATCAAATGATTTGGAGTTAATGGTTCTGGGTCATTAATGTTGTCACTCACATAAGTGAGTGGTCTATTGTTAATGATGTTCTCAATCTCAGCCAGGAGAGTGAGTAACCCAAATAGTTTTCCCTATGGCCAAGGTAGGCCATAAGACACTTGTAATAGTTTTCCCTATGGCCAAGGTAGGCCATAAGAAAATGTTTAGCCCATGGCCAAGGTAGGCCATAAGACATTTAATGTTTGGCCCATGGCCAAGGTAGGCCAAAAGACCAAGGCTCATTGTTTTGGCCCATGGCTGAGGTAGGCCATAAGACCCTTGTAATTGTTTTCCCTATGGCCAAGGTAGGCCATAAGAAAATGTTTGGCCCATGGCCAAGGTAGGCCATAAGACCAAGGCTCAGTTGTTTGGGCTATGGCCAAGGTAGGCCACAAGACCAAGGTTCAGTGTTTGGGCTATGGCCAAAGTAGGCCATAAGACCCTTTGAGTAACCCATGCAATCATTGCTTATGTTCAGATAGGTTGAGTGTATTTGTGGCACATGTAAAGAGTACAGTGTATATATACATATATATACACAGATTGCAAGGAATGCATGTGCCTGTCGAAAAAATCTGTTGAGTGATTCTTCCTTAAAAGAAGAATTGGATGTTTGGAGTTGTATGCATTTTAAATGCTTGTTCACTAATGTTGTTTAACTGGGGATCGTAATGAAATATTGGGGACAAGAAGAAATTACCAGAGAAGAGAGAGAACAGACAAAACAGTCAAGTTTAAATTTGGTTTAATCCCCACCAAGTACTTATGTGTCACTCAGGTCTAAGCTTATAAGAGAATGAGACTCCTTAAATGTAAATGTTTCCTAGTTAGGCCCTAGGTTGTAGACCTAATTAGGCTTGCTCAGGTTAGGCTTAGGCTAGACCATTTAGCCTAATTCTGCAATTTTTGTTAAGTAAGGTTAAGGTTTGTTAATTCCCCACACACGGACCACCAATGCGAAAAATGCTCTGTATGAATTGGTCCACAATTAACCCACCCCTTATATCTCCAGTCTAACTATAGAGTAGATCAAGTCTAGCCTAGAGGGGTCAGCCTAGAGATTCCGGAAATGGTCCAGAGCGGGCAGATAAATTGAGGTCCACAGTAGGATTCCTCACAAGATTAGGTTAGGGCAATCTACCTTCACCTTTGTTAAGCTATGAGTTGATGCTGGGTCTTAGGTCACAATGTAGGCCTAACTTGTTTGACCCAGCTTAATTTAATGTTCTTAACTGTTTGGTGTTAAAACTCATATTAGTCACTTACTTTTAGTTATTACAGTCTCTCCCTTCTCCGGTTGTCTCATTCGAGAGCGTACTTTGCTGGTACGTCCTCTCGCCCCGTTCTTCGTTTTTGTTCCCCTTTTGTTCTCCTCTTCGCGGGGCTTCTTGTACCAGCGTTGTCTTGGTTTATTCCTCGGTTGGTTGAGCGGTAATGTATCACCATTACCGAGCACGCTCCTCCCACACAGTATATAAATACTAGTATGGAGAATAACTCTGGTGAGCAACCAATTGGTTTCCTCCACCCAGTTATTGACATAAAAGGAATTTAATGATTGTTAGATTAACTACCTACCTACTCAGTGAACCATTTTCGTTACCTCCCAACTACCCACTCATCAGTTTTCCATAGTTGTTATGTCATCCGTAATAGATAACAATTCTGGAAACTGGTGAAATTCCCTTTTTGAAAGATTGTGACTGAATAAATGCAGCTTTTCAATGAATAATGAGAACTTTTTGACAGTTCATGAGTGTCATATTGGCTCCTTGAAGCTGCAAATTACAATCATTGCATTTCTTAAATATTCCTGCCAAATAACAAGCATCATTTTTTATAATTTTTAACTTTTGGCTAAGATCAACTTCATTTTGGTCTTCTAGAAACTGCACTACGCTCTCATATAGTTCAACAAAACGAGTTAAACATGCACCCTTCGAGAGCGATCGGACCTCTGTGTGTAATAATAACCTAACAAATTGTTCATCATTGTCATGACACAACTGACGAAACATTCGATCATTTTTTGCATTGGCTTTTATCTTATTCACGGCACTGATTAGTATATTTAATGATGAATGAAGACTTATACTCAAATGTTTGCAGCAAGATGCTGCCTATGAATCACACAATGAATACAGAAAACGTTTAGAACTTCCTTTTTTAAATATGCAACGAAACCACGGGTGTCCGGACAACTGCCCCCTGGACAACCGCCCCCCGGACAATTGCCCCCGACAACCGCCCCCCGGACAATTGCCCCCGTAGGACAATCGCCCCCCGGATTATTGCCCCCATAAGTAAATAAAAATTAAATAGAAATTAAATTTACGTTTAAAAAATGGCAAGTTAAAACAATATTTAACAACATTATTGCCAATTCTTGCTTAATTTTGCTTGTAGCCTGAAAAAAAATTATATTTAAAAAGTTAGCAATATTTAACAAAAATTTTTCCAATTATTGCTTACTTATTTATAATAAAATTATGAAGTTTAGCTACTTAATTTTATTTAAACAGTTGGCAAGACTTATTGTATTTCATATATACTATGATTAATTAATTATATTTAAACAGTTGGCAATACTTATTGAAAGGTCGTTTTGAAAGTCATAGTTGGTGGTTGGTTAGGTTAGGTTAGGTTAGGTTTGGTTTGTTTTTTATAAATATTAATAAATTTAATTCCTATTTAATTTTTATTTACTTATGGGGGGCAATAATCCGGGGGGCGATTGTCCTACGGGGGCAGTTGTCCTGGGGGCGGTTGTCGGGGGGACGGTTGTCGGGGGGCAATTGTCCGGGGGGCGGTTGTCCTAGCACCGAAACCACGGTATCGGCCTACCATTGATGGCGCCCCATCAGTAACGCATGCTACAATATTTGTCAAGGGAATGTTATTTTTTTCTAAGTACGATTTAACAGCAGTAAATATTGATACTCCTTTTGTATCAGTAATAAGATTTTGTACAAATAGCATTTCTTCTTGCAGTACACCGTTCTCATTAAAGTATCTTACATAGGCCATCAATAAAGCATTATTGTCTGTAATGGTAGATTCGTCCAACTGAATGGAAAATGAAGTTATTTGGAGAATAGTTACCAGCTGGCTTTCAACGTCAACCGCCATTTCATCAATGCGTCGACTTACTGTAGTATCACTAAGAGCCAAAGTTTTTATATCATCAGTTGGATCTTGATGCATAACTGTAGAAACATATTCTTGAATATATGGTATTAGTAATGTTTCTCCAATGTTATGGCTTCTACCACTTTTTGCAATAAGTTTTGAGATACGATAGGATGCAGTTATTCCATCTTCGTTTTTTGTACTTTGTTTCTTAAATGATGCAGTTATTGTATGACGATTTTTAAATTTTTCATAAAGATCTTGAAAATATTCAAGAGGCTTCTCTTTGTCTTTTTTATGCTGTGAAGTGAGATGATTCAGCATTCTTGATGGTTTCATTGCTTCATTTGAGAGAGTTCTGTGGCACAGCAAGCAGAATGGAAGTTGCTTGTTAGTAAGAGATTCGATAAATCCGAACGCTAAATACTCAGATGAATATCTACGAGTATACTTCTTACTTGAGGACATAATTCTAATAATGAGGGTGGATAATTACAAGAAATACACAACAGAAAAAATAAACACTACTCGAGCACGTTGTTTACTGTCGACTGACTGAGCCAGTTGCCGTATATCGCTAGAATTCTTGTAGTTGCCGCATATCGCTAGATTCCTTGCGCTAGGCTAGAATTATAGAATTTAACTTAGCTAGCAGATTTTCAATAGAGTTTTCGGTTTACTTTACAATATTGTAAATTTTGTTGAATTTTACAAGAATTTTATAAATTTTCTTGCCGCCCACCTAAAGGCTCAAATCGCCCACTAGTGGGCGATATAGCCCAGGTTGAAGAGCGCTGTTGTAGAACGTATGCCCGAGGTGAAGTTGACCGTCCTGTATTTCGCACGTCGAGGATGACTGAGAGACTGGTAGCGGTAGGTGAAGCATGAATTAAACCAGTCAGAAAGATGTCACCTCAAGTGTTGATTCGCTTCGTGTAGTGTCGAGATGTTGCTTGAGGGACTGAGGCCGGCTGAAGTCGAACGGCGCTGGGTTTCGAAAGATTGCTTCTGCAGGCGGTTTGTAGAAGACCTTACTTGATGATAGACCAGAGCCTTGAAGGAACAGCAGGCCGCTCCCCGGCGAAGGCCGGAGAGCGGGTGGCTTGACGAGTGTTGCTGCTGACGAAGGCCGAGAGTGAGACGTAACGAACAAGGTGAGAAGTGAGTGAGTGAGAGGATGTATCAGTGAACTTAGCCTTTTATAACCTCTTGAGACGCTAAGTTTCGCGGCCTTTTTGAGATGCCTACAAGCGTCCTGTAGTTTCTTTGTCCTTGACAAAACCACATGTGTTCTTCGAGTCTTGATTATTCCAAGATGTTTGAGAATGGCGGTGAAAAGAATTCCTTTGGCTGTTCTTTGTCTGTTTCTTTGTCTGTTCACTATATATATATATATATATATATATATATATATATATATATATATATATATATAATTAGTGTGGTCCTCAGTGTACAAGTCAAAAATAAAAGGCCCGGAAACAAAGGTCTTACTGCCTCATTTGGCGCTGATTTACAAAAGATTTAATATGGCAAAACTTTGGCTTCCTAGGATAATGTTTAGGGGCCACATAAGCCTTCGAAAGTTTTGGTAGGGTAACCACTATTATGCACAATGAGCCTTTCGGTGATATAAAAAAAGGAGTATAAATGAAATCAAACTGCAATCATTTTCAAATAGTCAAGTAGGATATGGAAAGGAAAATAAGTACATTTTAGGGTAAAACAGTGCTGTATTTGACCCTCGCGGTTGTATCTTCCCAAGGACAATAACTGCCAGTTCGAGCAACTCCCGAGTCATCTCGCGGATGTTACGTCCGAAGTTGCTCCAGGCAGAATTCCAGGACCTTCTGTTTGTAAGGGCTGATTTTGAGTTTCAACTCCTCATCATCCTCACGAATGATGGAGCTGAATCTGTCTGGAATCGCTTGAAAAGGCCGATATCTAGCCCAGATGATTTGGACGTCATGCACTCAGAGTAGGCCGTCTCCAGCAAGATTTCAAAGGTATGGTGCCGGCAAGGAATATGGAGCAAATAGTGTCCCAGCTTCTGCTGTAACGGAGTGCACGCCCCACACCATCCGCCAGTGTGCTGGCCGTAGAATCAAATTACATTGATTTCACTCGATCCTCAAGATTCCAGTCCTGAAGGCACTGGTAGACGGCACTGGCTTGATTTCCCCCAGTACTAGTTAACAGTTTTGGTACTCCAAGAAGCTTGGCTACCCTAGATCCTGAAACCAAAACAGGCAAACGGTATATTCTTTCCTTCCTTGTCGGGTTGAGAAGCAGTTTTCCGTCCCAATGAACGGTGAGGGGAACTTCCGGTGAAAAACTGGTTCAGATTCCTAAGCCAATTATTGGCATTGCTTTGTCTGGGTCCGGCGAATAGAAGAGCGATTTAGTGCCAGATCTTCAAAATGGCGTCCTATGTCCATTGCGAAGGCACTCAAGATGTAAGTGGCATTACAGTCTGACGTATTCGTACGGTCCAAGACAGCCGCAGTTCGAGCGTCAAAGACGGGACGGGGACGGGGTTGGCATCTGCGAAAAATGCTCTGTATGAATTGGTCCACAATTAACCCACCCCTTATATCTCCAGTCTAACTATAGAGTAGATCAAGTCTAGCCTAGAGGGGTCAGCCTAGAGATTCCGGAAATGGTCCAGAGCGGGCAGATAAATTGAGGTCCACAGTAGGATTCCTCACAAAATTAGGTTAGGGCAATCTACCTTCACCTTTGTTAAGCTATGAGTTGATGCTGGGTCTTAGGCCACAATGTAGGCCTAACTTGTCTGACCCAGCTTAATTTAATGTGATTAAATTGCTGGGTTAAAAAACTCAATTAGTCACTTACTGTTAGTTATTGGAGTCTCTGTTCTCCGGTTGTGTAATTGTCGAGAGCGTACTTGCTGGTGGGATCTTTTTCGTTGTCTGTTCTCGTCCCTTCTCCCGTTCCGTCCTCTCGCCCCGTTGTTCGTTTTCGTACCCCTTTGTTCTCCTCTTCGCGGGGCTTTTTCCACCAGCGTTGTCTTGGTTTTTTCCTCGGTTGGTTGAGCGGTAATGTATCTCCATTACCGAGCACGCTCTTCTCACACAGTATATAAATACTAGTGTGGAGAATAACTCTGGTGAGCAACCAATTGGTTTCATCCACCCAGTTATTGACATAAAAGGAATTTAATAATTGTTAGATTAACTACCTACCTACTCAGTGAACCATTTTCGTTACCTCCCAACTACCCACTCATCAGTTTTCCATAGCATCCTTGTTTTGGGGGAGAAAAAGTTT